>JAZHYW010050789.1:0-12398 GCA_037355805.1 Ixodes ricinus | reverse complement strand
ACGTGGGTACTTTGAGTCGTTTCCGGTGACTCTATATTCGTATCAAAGGCACACTGTTGGAGCACCTATAAGAAAATGAAAAAAAAGTAAAAAAAAATACAGTTTCACAGGGGCGAAAAATTATTACGGGCGACTTTAATTCTTAGTCCTATAATGCATGGCGTGCTGTATTTAAAGGGGAACTCCGACGATTTTTCGAGCTACCCCAACAAACTATATTTTCGGAATCGCCTGCCTTTACCCTTTCCGGTATGCTACGAAGTATCGCGAAATTCGAAATAGTTGTGAAATCGGCGAGTGAAAAATATGTCAAAACGCTTATGGCGCTTTTCAGTGACGTGATTTCAGTGGAAGACCGACTTGCAGGTCGAGCGGGCAGTCTACAAATGGACAATGCCGAGCATTTGTTTCCTGCTGCTGCGCGGATGCTGGAGCGAGCTTCCAAAGCATTCATTTGACACCATGAAACTGCTTGGAATCAGTCGGGAACAAAGTCTACAGTCCAAAGTGTGAATCCCTGCCTTCCGCTGACGTCACTTTTCACGCCATAGCATTATGAAGCTGCTACTCAAGATTTTCAGCTACGCCTATTCTGACCTCCTAATGCGCAGTAGCTGTGCGCAGTAGAACGCTCACTGTGCTTGCACGTCTTTGCGCCGCGCGTATGCGGAGCGGCAGTACGCACTCCTTGACATTCGCACCTTCTTCGAAGGACTTAACGACCTTGACGCCGCCTTCGACGTCGTCCCCTAAGTCGTCGTCCTTGAGATCGTCCTAGAGGTCATCCTAGAGGTTGCCCTTGAGATCACTCTAGAGGTCGTCCTTGACGTAGTCCTTGAGGACATCGTTTTCGATGTCGTTCTTGAGGTCTTCCTAGAGGCCGTCCTAGAGGTCGTCCTTAATGTCGCCCTATAGTTCGTCTTAGAGGTCGCTCTAGATCTCTTTGACGTTGTCCTCGAGGACGTCGTCCTTGAGTTCGACCTTAGAGGACGTCAGGTCACGTTACCTGACGTCCTATGCACATTACACATGCAGCACGTAGCCGGTGTGCAACGTGTGTCACATAGGCGGTGTGCAACGATAAATGCTATCGCATTCATAGATAATCACCCCTGTGGTTTCTACAAATTTGCCCTGTGACACTCAATTTGCTGCCCCGTAATATTTTTAAACGAAGAATAGCCCCATGAAACTGGCAATTTGGGCTTGATAATAGCCCTATCCCCGGCTGCACAAGCCCCGTTCAATAGTCCCCCCTTCCCCTTTTCCCTCTCCCCCGTTATAATCTAAAAACGAAGGAAAAAAAACACTTTAACGTGCGTGTGGCGCTATTGCCGATAAGAATGCTTCCTCAGCATATGTCAAAGCAAGTGACGGATGGCTCATGCAGCCATCACCCAAAGTTTTGATAATGGAAGCCTTCAAGACCTTCCGCGCTCTCTGCTCTTTAAATTGCCCTAAAATTTTATGTACGCTTCCCGAGTATCGTCAGAGCGGCGGAATTCTCGAAAGACGGGGAGGCCAATTTTCGTCTATTTTTAAATTTGCCTATATCCAGCAAGGTTTCCTCGCCATACGTACATTTTTTTCATTGTTGCCAAAAGAGGCTTTCACTTAAAAGAAAACAAAAGAACAATAAAAACTAAATTGGATTTTGAAATTTTCAATTTCCAAATCCAATTTTTGGAGGATTATTTCAGCGATATTTGTTTAAGCTCGCCAAGGTTTTTATTTGTACTCGACACATGAGAGCCCGATTTCTCAGAACACAATTTTAGGCTCGAAATTCGTTTTCTTTCATCCCGAAAATCGCCGATCGAGAACTGGCCGGTTTGAGTCGCGCTCATTTTCTTCTCCGTGGGGGAATGGTGCCCGAGTGGGCTAGCGCACACTCGGAGCACCTGGAGCGAAAGCTGGCGCTGCAGAACTCAGGGATGCTGAATGCAATCCCCATCCTGCACGTTTCGATCTGGATGAGCATCGTACCGGCGTGCGGACGTGTATCACTACTGCGTGGTGCACGTTAAAGACCCCAGGCTAGCGGTTGTACCGCACGGGCTAAATTGCTCATCTACAGCTGAGACACTAGACGCACACTGAGGCAGACTAACTTCCGGCTGTATATACATACACACAACTATTTGTTTGTATTGTCTTCTTCGTGGTTACGTGCCGTTTTCTATGGTTTATAAAACAATCGCAAAATGTAATCAAAGTCGTGGGTCATCGTAGGCACACACTCAATATTAAAAATAAAAAAAATAAAAGATTTGATGCCCATTTTTTTTGCGGCTTCTACAAAGTTGCAAACACGTCGAATGAAAAAAAAAGAAGAAATGTTGCACTGTTACGTGATTTCTGGTAACGCTCTCCTCTGCTACATCCCCTCTTCCTCCTCTGTACAGTTTCAATTTCGGTTTCGAGCAGTTGCATTTTTTTTTCTTACTTTATTAAGAATATACTTGACGTCGTAGCAAAATATTAATGGGGTAATCTTCTAATACCAGGTTCAAACGCCTGGCAAAAAAGAAAAATTAGGGTGGCATCAGTGTTTTTTAAGAGCGATCGTTTAGGTGCGCTTAGAACACATTAAATGGTAGTTTGGGAGAGCTAAGAACATGAAGGTTATTTAACGGGGAAATTGACTTCATATCAGCTGACGTCGCAGTAACTTTGCTCACTATATTTAGCGGGAAAATCGACGTTGTGTGATCTGACGTCACGGAGTCAAGTCGTGGTGTTATGGGATACTATAACGTCCCGTGACGTCAGACCACGTGGGGCCAATTATCCCGCTAACTTTAGCGGAAAATGTTTTCTCGTGAAGCCAGCTCACGTGTCTTGACCTGACGGTGTCATGTCGTGGTGTCGTGTGACCTCAGGTCATGTGGCATCAAGTGCTCCACCAAGTTTAGCGGTGAAATGCGCGCACGATCAAACGGACGCATGGAAGTCGACATTTTCCATTTCACGGTTTAAATGCCCAGTGAGCCTATCAGGTACGTAGCCGGGGGAGGGGAAGGGCCCATAAAGCCTGCCCCTCCCCCCCCCCTCTCAAAAAAAAAAATCTTTCATTTTGCTGAGGCCTTTTCTCCCCCATTTCCCTCTTACAGCTTGTTGTCAATAGCGCCCCCCCCCTTCCCCCAATCGAAATCCTGGCTACGTACCTGGAGCCTATACAGACTGAGAGCACTCACCTATTTATAGCTGCAGGACTCCGGCACAGTACACCCACCAGCTGTCATGCTGCACGAAAACAAAACATCACAAAACATTGGTTGAATTCATTCGTATCACAGGCCTTGTAGAGTAGGTATAAAACTGTCATGCCTCAAAACAACCCCTCGACGTAAAAAAAGAAGAAGAAAAAAACTGTCATGAATGCTTCCATCGAGTGGCTGCGTGTGCTCTGCCTAGGCTATTTTACCTCCATATAGTATTAGGTAAAAACAAAACAAAAACGAGAAAGAAATACACTCTACAACGTATCGAGTAGGAAACAGAAGGGATTGGCCGCGCCAGGAAGGTGCAGGCCCCGAATGGCTCGCAGCGGTCGATAACAGTGCCGCAAACGGCTCATTGCTCTATACGGCGCGCTTTCACTCCCGTTTACAAAATGTGCGCAACACTCGAAAACTGCAGTAGCATTCGTGTTGCTCCCTGTGCACTTCGCAAACACGAATATGCGTCGCGCGACGTTCGCGGTTCACGCCGCTATTACATCACACAAAAAAGACAGTCTGGGTCAACTGTCTCGGACGTGTCTTTTCCATGTAAATGACATGTCCCCATCATACTGGTCATACAAAAACTGCCTGCAGAAATGCTGGAAGCATGTACGAGGCAAAGCCTGTCCGCAGATAACCCTCTCACACATCTCTGCGGAGAACTCCGTGTCTCGTGTATGATGTGTGAGCAATGTGGATGCGCCTCAATAGGATGTGATACGCTCCGTTCTTATACGGCCAGTGCAATCAAGCAGCGTGGAGCAGGCAGGGATACCTAGAGCGGAGGCCTTCGTCACTTTGAGAGACACTGAAGTTGCATTCATTTCTCAGACGCCGTCCAGAGATGCAGCCCTGTATATATATATTAATATATTTGTTGGTTGCGTTGGTTGCCTTATATATATATATATATATATATATATATATATATATATATATATATATATATATATATATATATATATATATATATATATATATATATATATATATACATAGTTTCTGCGAGAAAAGAAGAAGGCAAAAGTTTAGGCGAGTTCGTTTCGCCGGGACGAACTGAGATTGCTCGAGCTCTTCTCAGCTTTATTTAGTTTCATACAATGCGCGATTCCGGCGCTTCCCTGCAAACGAAGCTAGACAGGAGCAACGTACAGACCTTGCAGGTGATGTTCTGCTGCCTCAATGTGCCTACTAAGGCGGCGCGCCAGGGATGTGGGCCCATCGGGACCGCCAAACTGCATGTGACCGCTCCGACATCCGCGTCTATATCCCCGTTCCCAAGCGGCCCTAATGCATGCCCGACCTTTCCCTTCAGAATATTTCATGAACTCCACGTTCGCGACGGACGCCCACGAGACGTCGAAGCGTTATTGAAGGTCACACGCTCGCTGCTGGAGCTGGAACAATAAGAATAAGGTTGTTCATTGTTTGGAGCAAGGCAGGCTATTTTTTTGTATTTTGCCCCATTAACCAATTAATTAAGATTAAGTAATGAACTTTGGAAATATTTATTTTAGGGCTAAAGTCCCAAAGACAAAGTTGTAGAGCGTCCTCAGAAACATGCAATTCAGTGGTTTTATCAAGAAACCTCTAACACAATTCGTTTTTTTTTTAACTTAAAAAAAAATGCCCGAATTATGAAGAAAAAAAAACGCGAATTTATTAACAGCGCCTAATCAACAGAGCCCTATTCAGCATGTTGGCCTAGTTTATACAAGCCACGGCTGAGAACGCTGCAATACAAGGTGCACATGCGCAGGGCCGTACGTTTGTTTCATAATTCGCAATTTTTTTCCGAAGCCCATAAAACAATTGTTACGGTTTTTCTGATAAAAAATTCCCCCACTGAATTAGATGTTTTTGAGGACGCTCTACAACTTTGTTGTTGGAACTTTTGCTCTAAATTGAATATTTCAAAAGTTCATCAATTAATCTTAGTTAGTTAATTGGGCAACATACAAAAAAAAAGCCTGACTTGCTCCAAACAATGTACATACGTATTCGTTTTGTTTCGTCTTCCTAAAATGCACCAACATATTTTTAAACCTTCACCCAAGTTACGTGGAATACCCGGTGTATGTATATATATATATATATATATATATATATACAGGGTGTTTATTTTAAGCTTAACAGAATTTTTAAAAACAAACCATGAAAGCTAGGTTAATGAAATCTGCGCAGGTAAGTTATACGGCCAGGGGACAGAGTATAGAGGACTAATCATAACGATCAGTCGGCTAATTAGCTAAGATTCGTTAATTAACTTTTTAATTAATGAAAATAGACATATAGTTCCAAATAGAAACTTGCTCAGCGTCACCGAAAACCACTAAATCAGTATTTTTCAGAAAGCCTTTGAACGCGCGAGAAGCGTAGTAGTGCACTAAAGTTACCGCTCGTGGAGCAGGTACAAGGCTGGGGCTAGATAAGAGACGGAAAAATTGCGCGGGCGCCTTATCGCAACCGCTAGCTTTGTACGTGCTCAGTGAGTGCTAACTTTAGTGCACTACTGCGCTTCTCACGCGCTCAAATTCTTTCTGAAAATTACTGATTTAGTGGTTTTCGATGACGCTGAGCAAGTTTCTAATTGAAACTATATGTCTATTTTCAATAATTAAAAAAGTTCATTAATGAATTTTAACTAATTAGCCGACTGATCATTACGATTAGCCTCCTATATTACGTCCCCCTGGCCGTATAACTCACCTGCACAGACCGCATTAATCTAGCTTTCAAGGTTTTGTAAAAAAAAAGATTATGTTAAGCTTAAAAAAAATACACCTGTATATATATATATATATATATATATATATATATTATATATATATATATATGTGTGTGTGTGTGTGTGTGTGTGTGATAGGAATCAGTCAAGATTGACCGGTGCAGCCTTAGTAATATTGTGAACAAAGAGGGGTGAATATGATTATTGAATTTATTGTATTAAAGTTAGGCAAAGGGAAAGATAAAGAGAGCTAGCGAAAAATTGCAAATTATATATATATATATATATATATATATATATATATATATATATATAAAGAGAGAGAGAGAGATAAAATGGTATGTCTTCACACTGGCTCCAACGTCAAAAATTGAAAACCTCATGTGACATTGCGGAGGCTTTCCAATCTGTCATCTTTTACGTGCGATGCGTGGCGGCGCGCGTTGGTTGCGTGTTTTGGCCACGGGGAGCGGGATAACCCGCGCGGAGATGCGCTCCGATAAAAAAAAAAAAAAAAACTAAACCCAGAAACGAAACCCATAAGCAGATACTGCTCTGTGTTCGGTACTGAAAGCAAGTTTTTCCTGTTCCTGGTGGACAAAGACAAAAAAAAAAAAAACAGATTGTGAGAGTGTATTGGACAAATGTTTCAACAAAATCGCCAACAAAATAACCTTTTTTTTTGGTTCTGGACGCATTGTTTTTTAAGACATAAGTCGAAGACGAAAGAAGCTGCGGGAAAAGCACACAAAACAAGTTTATTTCAGTCTGCCAAGAAACTCGGATCAGTCTCTTTACGAGGATAAACGAGAACATGAGATCCTAGAACTATTGGCGACACGTACGACGATGTCTTCCAGAATCGCCACCATATCGGTGGTAATTGTCACCCCCTCTTCACCTCCTAATGGTGGCTAGGAGGGTGTGAGACGGGGGAGCACCCCGCACCCCCCCCCTCCCCCGACATACAAAAACAGGGTGTTTCCGGAACACGGGCAAAATCGACCCTGCGAAAATTAAGCATCGCACAGAAAACAAGTGATGTCGTCTTGGTTTGTGTCAAAGGGCCCATGAAATAAAATTATTAGCCTTCGATATTATAGGGTAATTAATTAATTTTGGGTGATTAAATTCTTAAGTACTGATCTTGAAGGGATGGTTTGAATTTGAATCTGGCTGGGCTACCCCGAGCTCTACTAACTACACCCATGTTACGATGATGTAAGGCACGCGCAGCGTTTTACGGCGTTCCGCAAAAATGCGAACATTTGAACGCGTTTCTGGGTTTCGTTTTTTTTATCGGAGCGCATCTCCGCGCGGGCTATCCCACTCCCCGTGGCCAAAACACGCAACCAACGTGCGCCGCCACGCATCGCACGTAAAAGATGATAGATTGGAAAGCCTCCGCGCTGTCACATGAGGTTTTCAATTTTTGACGTTGGAGCCAGTGTGAAGGCGTACCATTTTATCTCTCTCTCTCTCTCTCTCTCTTTATCTATATATTTATATATCTATATATATTTGTGGGGAACGGAAAAAGACGAGAATAAAGAGGACCGACGACCGGGGGCGAGCGGGCACGCGGAGGCGGTCGGAGCTTGAACACCGCGAGAACTGGTGTTCGTTTTCTCGTCTCCACATTTTGGCGCCGAACGTGGCGCCAAAATGTGGCCCCATCTCGGGACAATAACCCGCGACAGGTCAAACCCAAACCACGCTCCAGTAGTGAGTGGATAGGACGGGCCGGTCAATGGGTTGCCCGCTTCATCGCGATGATGACGGCACTACAAACATGGTTTAGCGTCCGGCGGGTAAGTGGGCCATCATCGGCGGTGACATGGAAACAAATTCGCGCCAAACTGCTTTGGCCATTTCGTTTCTGTGCACCAATCGATTTTGTTCCATCTCTTGATGCGACGCGACGAACCAGAAACGGAGCCAGAGAACCTTACATCATAGTTGACATTGCCGGGCAGAAAATTGCAGCCCTTTTAGATACGGGTGCCACAATATCTCTTTTTGGAGACTTTGTAAAACAATTGTGTAAAGACCGTAGTATATCTATGCGATCCTCACAAAAAAAGTTGCGTATGGCATCGAACGAAGTAATATCCGCTAGCGAGGGAGCTCGCTTGCAACTCTCCTATGATGGACGGAAATGTCGGCAATACCTTACTTACCTGCCAGGTCTCGCTTGTGGCATCATTCTTGGGAGGGATTTTATAACCAGAGAGGGCATCATCCTAGACCTCGCAATGGGAGAATACCGGTATGGCTGGAACTCAACCCCTTTTAACTTTCCAGTGAGACCTCAGACAATACCAGAGCGTCTCCCACGAGGCGAAGCACGCCGTTCTGAACAAAATGCAGACGTTTCGCTGATCACCGACGTAGGACAAAATATACGTGTAGCCTTGAGTTCATTCTCTGGGACAGATATTCAGCGCGAACGTCTTGCGAAAGTGCTGAAGCCGTTTTCTCACATGTTCACTGAGATTCCCGGGAAGACTAATATACTAGAACATCAAATCGATACCGGGGATGCCCGACCAATTCGATTCAACGCGCGCCCCTTGAGTGTTCATAAAAGAGAGCTGCTCGACCGCGCGTTAGAAGAAATGATCGAGACCAAAACGGTACGCCCCTCAAACAGTCCGTGGGCCTTTCCTATTGTCCTGGCGCCCAAGAAAGATGGAACAGCGCGTTTATGCGTGGACTATCGACCTCTTAACGCAATAAAGAGAAGGGATGCATACCCTTTCCCATCGATCTCGTCCGTAATGTATGCACTGGGATCGACAAGCATTTTCACCACTCTTGACTGTAGTAGAGGGTTTTTCCAGATTCCTGTCGCCAAGGCTGACACTCCTAAGACGGCCTTCATTTGCCAGAGGGGCCTATTTGAATTCGATCGACTTCCCTTCGGCCTGTCTAATTCTCCCGCAAGCTTCCAGAGGCTCATGGACACCGTCTTGGGGGATACTAAATTTAACTGTGCAATGGCTTACATGGACGACGTAGTGGTGTTTTCAAAGACCTTGGACGACCACATTAACCATTTGCAAGTTGTTCTGCAGCGGATGAATGATGCAGGACTGACGATTAACCCAAAGAAGGTACAGCTGGCGTCAAGTAGGGTAGCGCTTCTTGGATTCGTGGTGGAGCATGGATTCCTCCATCCACAGGAGGAGAAGTTGAAAGCAATGATAGAATTTCCCACTCCTCAGGACAAAAAGAGTCTACAGCGATATCTCGGCATGGTGGGATTCTACCGCCAATTTATATCGAACTGTGCCGATTCGGCCCGACCTCTTCATGAGCTGCTGCGCCGGGATGTCCCATGGAATTGGACTGCAGCTCACGAGGAAGCATTTAGAACGCTGGCAGTCGCCATTGCCGATACAGCGTCCCTCAGGCACAACAAACAACACACACACACACACACACACACACACACACACACACACACACACACACACACACACACACACACACACACACACACACACACACACACACACACACACACACACACGCGCGCGCGCGCACACACACACACACACGCACACACGTACGTACGTACACACGTACGTATGTATGTATGTGTGTATGTATGTATGTATGTATGTATGTATGTATGTATGTATGTATGTATGTATGTATGTATGTATGTATGTATGTATGTATGTATGTATGTATGTATGTATGTGTGTGTGTGTGTGTGTGTGTGTGTGTGTGTGTGTGTGTGTGTGCGTGCGTCCGTGCGTGTGCGTGTATGCATGCATGTATGTATGTATGTATGTATGTATGTATGTATTTTTTTTTTCTTTTAGGGTTTACCAGTTACTGGATAGCGACCGTGTGCCTTGCGGAAGCTAAAGTAACTAGATCTTGCATTAAAGTAGCGCCAAGCTCCCCGTATGGCCGCCATTTTGGTTCATGGAATGAGCTATTTTTCATTGACCACTCCATTCTTGATGAGGCGATCTAAATTCGCTGGTGACGGGTAGCTCCATGGAGACGTTTCTTGTATACCGAAATTTTTCTATCCACACACTAGCAAAGCAAAGCGTACATTTTCGAACCGCCAACACATGCGGTCTCTGGTGCTTGATGGCAGTGAATTATAATTTTCCTGTTTTGAAATACGCGAGAAGAGCAATATCATTTTAAGAGACACGTGGAGATAAGCGCGATTGATAAGTTGACTGCATACGCAGTGCCAAAGACGCTTACTTTTGGGAGGAACGCTTCCAGTACGATGACGCTTCATGGCGATCTTGGCACGACTGCTTTAGAACGGCCCTTCTGGAGGCATCGAAAATTTGAAAGGAACAAAATGACGATCGCCATGGTAACAGGGACCGATCAGTCGATCGCCTTGCGAGGTTTTGGTCGTCTGTATGTTAGTATCTGCTTGTTTCCTGCTAGCAGACATGGAAGGTAATGGCGTGACTTTCCCATCATCCAGTGTCTTTAGCGGAAGCGTGAAGCAGAGCTTTTGTCCAATCATTCGGTCGGACGTTAATTATTTTTTTTATGCCGTATGTTTCAGCGTAGACTTTAAGAAACATTCTAACCAATAAGGCTCTTGAGAAAAAAAATTCTTTTCGGGAACAAACAGCCACCCATGGCGTACGTCAGGTATTGCTGAAACCATACTAATTAGATCAATAATAATACTAAGACGTACCGATTAACTTTTAATTAGTGGAAATAAACTTATGAGGGTTGCTATAATTGATTAATTTAGGGGTTTTAGATGAAACGGAAGAACTTCCTAACTGAGACCATATATTTATTTGCTACAATTATAAAGTTAATCAGTGAAGTTTAGTGAACTATTTAGCTAATTAGAACTTTTTTTTGCAATCTCTGACGTCCGCCGTGGTTGGTAGTTTGTTTCCGAAAATAGCTTTCTTTTTTCTCAAAGACCCTATTGGTAGAAAGGTTTGAAATTATTTGCTGAAACACCCGGTATAACGATAAGTACCATGTAGTCACAGCAAGATGAGAACGGCAGGGCATTTATTTCCGGCGCTCGGCCTTCAGCACGTGCTTCGTGCCTTTCGTCGTGCTTTTGGCTGCGCGTGCACGCTGAACACTCGCGAGAGGCCGAAGCAGTATCGAAGGTAGGAAACTCGCGCCGACAGCGGAATAACTGAACGGTCTTCCTGCCGTTCTGACCCTGTCGGTAACTATAGTTGTTAGAATGAAAAACAAAACAAAAAAACACCCGCTGGATGGCGCAAGCTGCCATCCAATTCAATGGATTCATGCCGTATCCGTCCATCTTTCCCTCCCCTCACAAAAACATCTCAGGCAGTTCTATCGACATCGTATCCCCACTTTAACGACTCTTTCAACTTGCTATTCAGTCACGCAGGCTTCCTTTAATCTGGGCGGAGTTGGTGATACATCGGAACGAGAATACAGCGCAGCGCGAGATCAGTAGACAGATCAGTAGAAGAGTGTACACACAGTACAGGCGATGCTATACAATTTCTTTCACTACGTCTCAATAGACTTTCTGTCACCATATCTTTATAGAATTTCTATAGACTAGAATCGATAGAAATAAGATGTAGTGCGGAGACGCGGTATCACACCGAGTTGCAGCTTCCATGCGGAGGCTGCTTTTTTCGACTGTAAGATAATTATCGCCACTTGCAATGCTTTATAGTTGGAGATGCAGTTCACCAACCCTTATAAACCCCATTTCCTATAAATTATCTGCGAAAAAAAGCAACACTACTTGCAATATTTGCAACTTCTGGAATGGTCATGGTTCAAGTGATTGCCTTTTCAAATAGTAGGGTATATATAGCGGTGGAGTAGTCAACAAATTACTAGTGTTACGAGTGCTCCGTGGCATGCATATTTGTGATGTCTGCGTATGTGCACACGGCAAGTGGCGAGTGCATCTTCCCATGGATGTATCCCCCCCCCCCCCCCCATGACAAACCTAAAATGAATATTCAAACTTTTTTTTCCGCGAAAAACAGATCTGTTGTTATGTTGTTATTAGAAAAGGGATTGAAACGGTGTTAAAAATCTCTTTCTGTTTTTATACAAGTTCTATACAATTTCTATCTAATGTCCATACACCAAGTTCTATAGAAAGTATACAAAAAAGAAAAGCGGCCAAAAAGCTATATACAGTGGATAGAAAAAGTGGAAACATTTCCTTTAGAATATCTATAGCCTGCATAAACTAGTTTCTATAGGAATTCAGAAGAAGGTGGATAGATATTTTTGTAAGGGTATTCACTAACCGGTAGCAGAAAGTGCTCAAAGTTGACATTTTTTGGCCACCTGGAGCGCTCGCTACGACCGTTATGCCCCTTTTCAGCTCGATGGCAGATGAAAGTGTAATCAATATGAAATTCAGAACAGAATATCCCTCCTTTCCTGACATCTAGAAGGATATCGAAGAGATTTAT
>JAZHYW010050786.1:0-43138 GCA_037355805.1 Ixodes ricinus | reverse complement strand
ACTTCCGTTCGGCCGTATTGCTATACTTCATTGTTTTAGGTGTACACATGCAACTATAGTTTTCACCATCCAGGCTGGTACAAGCACAAGTTTATGATATACAAGACTACAGCATTCTGAAAAGGCCACTCTTTTGGTCTCTTGATCCTGACTGATGCAAAAATGCAGGACATGAGCGTTTGACATCATTACCATTCCAGTCATTGAGATTGCAACAATAACTGATAGGAATGCCAGAGAACATGTCATGAAACAAAGAATGTTAACACAATACACGTAGTAGCCCAACCTGCATTTCTTATAGGATACAAACTGAAAAGAGGTGGATTGCCACTCTCACATTCATAAATTAAATTCGTATGATCAATGAAATCTGCTAATGACTTTGTCAGCGTGTTTGTATTTTGACCAGATGGCTATATTTTTACAGCAACAGCTGTTAGTGGCCCATTCCACAATTTCGCGGCTGGCGTGAGCATAAGCGCCCGTCGGACGCAAATTTTGCGGCGGAAAATTCCCCATTAGCATGACCTATGCACCAACTCAGTTTCCCGCTAAATTTGGGGCAAAAATTGAAGTGAAGTGACGTGATGGCGGATATACAGACAAATTCAAGTTTCACCACTTGTTGGAAAATTGGCGATCCATTGACCTATACACCAATTAGTTTCTAAGTTTGGTAGTGGCGTCCGTGAACTGGCGTCATAGGACCTACACAAATTCAGGTTTTCAGCTAAATTTAGTGGAAATATTGATGTCACATGACCTATGCCCCAATTCAGTTTTATCGCTAACGGATGGGAAAATTGATGTCCGTGGCCTGGCTTGTCGTGGGACCTACAGACAAATTCCAAGTTTTCCACCAAATTTGGAGAATTTTGGTTCACGTGACCTATGTCACCAATCCGAACTGCAACGAATTTGGTAACCAAATTGAAGCGTCCATGAGCAATACTTACCCACTTTCCCGCTAAATTTGGCAGAAAAATGGAATCCCATGTCTTACCCATGCACCAATTCAGTTTCCCTGCTAGTGGCATGAAATTAATGTCACGTGACCCGGCGTCAAGACCTACAAACCATTCAGGTTCCCCTTAATTTAGCATTAAAATTGATGTCACATGTCTAATACCAATTCAAATTCAGTTTCCCCGCTAAAGTTGGCAGAAAAATGTAATCGCGACCTTAAAATCATTTGTCCATCAACAACGTATTATCGCACCATCATTTCAATATCAGGTACCATATGATCTTGTCGGTGTAATAATCAATCGTTATGTCGTTAATGACACTTTGCTGCTGTCCTAAGCATCATTTTGTCATTCTACGTCACTTTATTTTATTTGACTTCTGATACCAATGATGCTTCGAAAAGCACCGTGGAAACATGAAGTCGTCTCCGGAGAATCTATTGCCTCCAGCCAATACCACCTAGAACACAAGGCCTGCTCGTTTCTCCTCAAAATCATCACCGTTAGATCCTCAGCCCTGGCTGGCTAGGTTGACCGTATCATGCTCATCGTGCATCGTCTCTCAGCCTGCTTCAGTAGTTTAACGTATGAATAGCTAAACAATACACTTGAGTGTCTGTTACTATGGCATACGATGAGGATTATACGTTCACTGGTAGGCGTCAAATGCGTGATGAAATTGCCCCTTTTGCTGGGAAGGGCTGCAAAGCCCTTCGCTGGACGCGCTGGATCTTGGCTGTTGACGCCATTTTAATTTTGCCGCCGGGTCGCTGCTTTAGCGTTCTTCCCTTAATTGAGGGGCGCTTTCGAAATGCCGTCAAAGCCAACAGGGCGTGCTGTCGCAACCACGATGGCGTGATTCGCGTGCATTTGCAAATGAAGTGGAAGCTCGCTATGATCGCGCTCAGCAGTCTCCTGGCCGTGTGCGGCGCAAGTGAATCCGGCCTGGGATGCGTGCGCATCCCGCACTCTCGGTAAACTCAGCCTGTTTGCCGCTTGGGGCGGGTCGGGGGATCCTGCTTGAACGTCATCGCGACATTCTAAGTGAGTATTGCTCCAGCGTTCGTGACATCATGTTTCCTTCAGGGTCAAGGCTACAGGGAGACTGGCGTGGTTGTAGGCTTTGCCACCTGGTGGCGCCAACACGTTACAACCTGGTGTTGAGTCTCCCTTCCCTTCCCGTAGAGTTGTCGGCGCAGGAGAAGGAAATCCAATTGAAGCCAAGTTCACGACGAAACTGCTTGCATACGCCTTTCAACATCGCTACTTGGCAACACCAACACCGATGGTGGTGTAATGACATCCAGTTACTGTTTAGTAATTAATGCCGTTCTTTCAAGCAAACAACTGGTGTCTGTGATGACCCGAAGGTAGTTGACATTTAGATAACAAGTGAGCATTAGGAATTTCGTTGCAGTACCCCTTTGAGCTGTCAGTGACAATTATCGAGCTAAGGTACTACAAGTTAGGATTTCATACTGGTCTAGCATTACCATTTGCCAGATGTGTGGCGAACAAAAAGACAACTACAACGAGGCTGCATTTTTGGATACGACAGGTGCACTGCTAATGAGCTTCTGAGCAAGCAGGCCATCTTTACTTTACCTTGAACCACAGCGGTACACCTGAAGAGCAGTCTCGTATATGTCGTGCATGTTGGCGAATTCCAGGTACAGGGGCCAGATGCGGTGATTGCTGAGTGATGGGCTTAGCGGCTTCGCAGAGCTCTGTCAAGATTTCGCGGTCGTGTGATCTTTTGCTGCTAGCATTGAGGAACACGTGGTCATCAGATCCGTGGCATCATCAGACCTATTATATGTCAGCCCTACACAAGAGCCTTTCTAAGGCTATGCTAAGACGGGCGCTTTCAACAATGTCGGTGTTGCTGTGGGGTTGAGCTACTAAGCACTACTAGAATCTACCTTTCACGACACGAGATGTGGTCCACATCCATTAGCGCTAGGTTAAAATTAGGTTAAATACTTATGTGACACAGACCTTAGCCGGGAAAGTGGTATGAAATACAGAAAAAGGGCGGGGTGCAACTTCCCAGTAAATACCTACGCTATCCCGGGAAACTACTGACAATTTCGTGACTATCGGTTGTCTAGACGAAACTCTAGTGGTGACTCTGGTTCTGTCCTGGGCGGAACCCTATCACTGTCTTTTATGGTTGCTAGACACATTCTTACACAGATATTTGTTGTGATGGATGCAGAGCATTCGTGCATTTCTGATTATGCCGTAACATACGGTCAACAAGGCCATTATTGTACTGTGTTTTGACTGCATCGTGAGCGTCACCAACCTGCAGCATGTTTGGACACAACCCGAACAATAATGAATACACTGTTATGAACACCAATTTACTCTCCAGACACGCTGTTGACATCTTCGTATTCGGGATCGGTAATGCAGAGATCTCTGACTTGCTCGACCTTTAGGTATTTTGCAATATGACTATCTTCGTATGAGGAAAACCATCGACGAACATACCAAATTCTCGAGTTTCCGTTACGTCAAAGATGCCCCAAACGTCATAAAGGCTCCCTCCAGCGTCTTTATTTACGTCTATTGGATGCGTCATGCCAGCTGGAGCTTTTTTAGGGATGCTAGCGGGTACTGAAACAACCGTTAATGACCCAAAATAGGTCGAACATAATCAATATTCATAAATGACAATCGAACGTTTGTAGTTTAAGCCTGGTGGCGTATATTTTTCGTGCATATGGCCTACTGTGGACACATCTCCAAGAACAGCCAGCGGAAACGTCGTCGTCTAATCGGCGGTATGGATTCGCCTCGGGACGAGCAAACTACGGCGAGGTTGACGTCGAATGACTTAGTCGTTCCAGCACCAGTGACTGCTCTACAATTTTCAGTGACGGGTTAAACTGTAGTCTTGCTTGAGGACAATAGCGGCCTTCAGGATTTGGTTATGGGAAGAAGTTATTGCTTCGTCTTTCTCGTTTTGGCCCGAAGACGGAACGTTACGTCACTAGGTGTCCAAGGTGCTCACGGGTACTTCTTTCTAATCGTTTAATTCGTTTGTATTGCAGTAGTTTTTGTAACATATCAGTTGAATGTGCTGATACTGCTTCTTTGAACACATATATACCTTAAAAATGAGCGCAAAAGTTTCGTTACGGTATCAATTTTATAACTTGCCTGCAATTCAATGAAACCGCTTTAAGTCAATAATTATTCTCAGACATGCCAACGCCATTGTTTTCATTGCCGTCTATGAATGCTTATCCATTGCGTTCTTTTGTCGGTAGCTTTTGCTGTCGTCCATTTGAATATATGATCAAATGATGAAGCGGAAGTCTGAAAGTGTATCGACACTCATAAAGCCACTGGTAAAGAAGGATACTGTAGGCCTAGCACTGGTGTTGACTGGAGGAACATCCTACACATGTGCACCGTCGGCGCAAACATGCTGCTTAGCGTCTTTGACACGGTAGGCCTCCTGCGCTTAAACTTTGAATTAACTGTGGCGCCCTCTCTGCATTCAGTAGAATGTCGCGCTGGTTGGCCATCGCATCACTTGTGGCGCCGTCGCTGTTTTTGTTTTTCTTTTTGTAGCCGCTTAAACATTACGCTTTTGTACCGAAATTGGCTATAAAACGCGCAAAACAAACAAAGTGCAGGTGCGCCTGTAGCCCTGCCGCCTTTTGACCAGCCTCTGGGCGATGCTGTCAAGATATCTGGCGTCGCGACGCTTATTTTGTTTTATAATTTTAACGTGTATTTTAGGCAATGCGGAATGCACACTTGGTGTCTTACATTAACGCGCCTGCTTCAGCGTTCAAATGTTTGCTGTTTTACAACACAGCTTTCGAGGGCCCGTTTCACGCGTTTTCGCGTTGTCGTGTCACCAATCATCGGCGTAACCGCCCTGCAATTTAGCGAAGTGAATAGGTGTTCAGGTCACGCGACGTCGCATTTCGCGCAAACCTGAATAAAATTGTTCATGGGTGACTTAACGCAGTCATCTGGCGTTATATTTCCCGCTAAGTACGGGGGAATCTGAATTGGTGTTGTTGTCCGTGACGTCCGTTTACGCTGTTAGCGTGGACACTTAAACCGCTAAATTTAGCGACGCGATAAAAATCATAGATTTAGTGGAGAAGGAAAGGAGAGGGGCAGAGGATAAAGGAGGGGGGGGGAGGAGAGGAGGGGAGGGGGAGGGGAGAGGATGGGGAGGATACAGAGGCGACCGAGTATACTCCTTCTGTAACCCCTTTCTCTCTTCCTCAAGAGCTGCCAGCACTCTGGTTGCTACAGAGGTTTGTAACGTCTTTATTTATTTTTTTATAACGGAATGTGTTTCGCAGGCTCATTTTTGTATATTTCGCATTTTGGGCTTAATGACGGTTGTAATAATACGACAAAAGAAAAACTTATGCCCATCATCAGAAAAATATAAAGCGATTCAACACCCGGAAGGATTTAAACTCATCACCTTATTTGGTAAGACACTTGTCTTATCGACTGAACGGCGAAGGACGTCATTTCTCTCGATGCGAAAAGAGACGGTTTCGTGCTGTGTTCCAGGTAGGCGGTACGCTCGCAACGTTGAAAGCGGGGCTGTCGTGGCACCATTTGCGGTCCCTAAATGACAGAATGATCACGAAAAGGTGCACCAAGAAGAACGGCTCTACATCACAGAGTTTGAGACGCGCAGTTGTATTGCAATAGCCTCCTCTCTTATACACAAAGACTGGCAGTTTGAGGACGAACAGTACCGGTCGCAGATCGGGGCCGGATCTGGGTGCCACAGAGCGTAAAATGCGCTTCTCGACCTGACGGCAGCGCGAAGGGCTTTTCCAGCGGCGACACTGCGTTTCGTCGTCCTCGCCAGCAGGGCAATCCGTGGCTCCTCTTATTCACTGTACTCACACGCGCCTTTTCCCATTCGTTTCTCATGACGATCTTTGCCCGGCATAAATATCAGAATTCGCGTGCTACCCAGTAGTCGATTTTCAAAGTTTCCACTGGGCTACGGAGAGGCCTCAGGCTCCGGTCGATGAAGCGTGGATTTCCGCGTTTCCCCGGCACCTCCAGCTATGACCCCTTGTTCTTCCCTAATCACCGTTTTCCGAGAGCAGGCGCAATCCTCCTCGGGTACGTCATGACACTTACTCAACATGCCTTGGATAAGGACGCAATTCACTAGCAATGCCGCCTTTATAATGACTTTAGCCTGTTTCTCTGGGTGTGATTCTGCAGGAAAATTTTAGGTGTTTCGTGTGTAATAGGCCACGTGCACACAACACGCAGTTCTGTTGCTCTCTACTTTTTGAGTTCTGTGTGTTGGACAAGGGACGTTGCAGCGTGACACCAGAAGTGTGTAGGTTTGCAATTTAGGGATCAGATATAGACGTTAGACAATTCATCATCTGCGTGTTCTTTCACTGCGTGTCTGGCTCATACGCAAAATCAGCATGTTGAGGCAATTGACCTCTCCCGCATCAATAACGCAAAGCTAAAGTTTGGTTTGGTAAACACATTCTTCTGCTAGTCAATGCATTCTACGGCCTGCCGAACAGTTCTTTTCTGTACAGGAACAGAAAAACTCAATTTGCTATTGCCGGCAAGTGAAAACCCATAAAACAGCGAGAAACGAATTAAGGGGGAGTTGGCGCATGGCAATTGCATTCCAGTCAGTTTAATGACAGCGACAAATAAAAACGTGAAAGCCGTTTGCAACTCCTGCGACGCCGGGTTGGAGTGCAGCTCTTGAGGAGGAGGAGAGAGGTACTCAGGGAGGTATACCCCTCCTCCTCCTCCTCCTCCTCTTTTTCCTCCTCCTCCCCTCATTGTTCAATCTCCTCCGGGGGTCACGTGACCTCGGGGAGGGTCACGTATCTGGGGGTCACGTAACATGGGGGTCACGTGACCGAGGGGGGGCGCGGTGCATCATGGGACATTTCCCGCAATGCACCTCGCGGTTACGCCGACGGCGACGGCGACGCCGCTCAGGCCGGAAACGAGCGCTACAAGAGCTGCGCTTTAAAACGACATTAAAGATCAGGAACATTGGTGAAATTGTAGCTCACGATGTCTCTCAATTTGACTACTTTAATTCCTTGCAGTGTTTTGTACGGCGATCACATGTGCATGTGGCTCCATCGTTGCTGTGGGTTTGGCTGCTTTGAACAGACTGGGCTAGATGTTTGTGTCAGTTGCGTTTATAGCAGCCAAACGGACAGCCACGGGAATGCCAACGGAAAAAAGTGTTCGTTCGCCAAAGCGTGACAGTGATGCAACAGGTAGCTCAGCGGAAGCAAGCAAGAGTAACGCTTGTTCCTCTCTTCAGATCATTGCGAAAAATTTGCGAAAAATAGGTCCCGTAAGCGATTCCGATAAAAATGTAATCACATTGGAATCTTTATTGAAATCCGACCGAGGCGCTAACATTAGAAACCGCGAAATATTCCAAAACATCATCTTTGACCGAAATCGGGAAATATTGAGCCCTCAGAAAATAAGTCGTTTAAAGTATTTAGTAACGGAAATAATCATTTTGGAACTAGGTTTTAATTTTAATTATGACGCGATGGTAACATAAAAAATAATTTGGTATACATATACACTCAATGAAAATAAAGTGTAGAGATCCAATAAACAAAAAAATCACCAACCACTGACATCTGTTGTGGTCTTGATCCGTTTTCAGGAAGTGCGTTCAGCTGGAAAATGAATACTTTCCTATTTTTGCCGGCGATACGTCAACAACGTAATCGATTGCGTGGTCGACTTCCTTTATCTTACTCTCTTCATCAGTAACGTGATGGAAAAATATAAACACTTTTTTCCTCTTGTGGGCAGTCGCGCGTTTCGTTTTGTTAGGTTCTGCTTTTGCGCGAAGAGTCTCTCTGGTGTCTTCAACAATACATTTAGTGTTCCTGCGATGTGCGATGATTAATGCCTGCACATTTACCCGTAGATTTTTGTTTTGGAGACCGTCTTCTCCGGTAAGACAGTATGAAGCGTCAATCATGTTTCGCGCGAAGTCTCTGGATCTTCTTTCTTCTCGGTAACTTTTGGTTTCCCAAAAAATGCCGTCGATTCCAAATACTATTTTAATGAACTTGATAAGTAATGTGCATTTTACTATAGGATTTGTCATACCCGCAAGCCAGAGTTAGTCAATTTACGAGGTGATGCAGGAGGTTGTCATCAATCGCCTGGGTAAAAGGTAGTTTTAAAGCGGTGCAGCTTCATAACGCTTCCCTAATAAAGAGGACTTTATTCTCCTGAAGACGACGTACGCCATGACGTTGCAAATCATGCCGAAGTCCAAGTAAATCCAACCTCATATTGCGCTCACCGTTTCTTGCCGCCTTAAGCATGATGGTAACTGTAGTCATAGCCAACGTCATACCTATCTCTTCTCTAGCGTCCTCTTGAGCGAAGTGTGTTTGCTTAAGTTGGATAACTTTGGCTTTGCGGTAAGCAAAGCTGCTTAACTAACGCTACACTGCCGCACTCTTCAAGCAGTGCTTCTTAAATGTTCAGCTTAGCTTTTATGGCGGCCCATGCGTAGATTTTCGGAGATAGTTGGTATGAACGCATAATACAAAATAAAAACTCAAAGATGAGGACATAGTCGACAACCGTAGTACAACATGGATACAAAGGTCCTGTGTATATTGCTGCTCATTTTCAACATGCCACACCAGATTAGCGGCGAATGTTTCGGTGGTGCCCTCTTATAGTTCCCCTTGTGACATCATTACGAGAACAGCAAGTTCGATGGTGTTTGTAATAGCATGAGTGGAAGCTGAGTAGTGCGCACTCAAAGGAGCTGCCAGCACCGTCGAGTTAAGTTCTTGTATTGCCTCTTATTTCCGTCATTGAGAAATCCCTTTCTGACGTCATAGTCAGCGTTCGGCCAATCGTGGAAGGCCGACCGCAGCGACGCTTTTGGTCACACGTCGCCAATGAGCAGGAACCTCCTGTGAAACTTTACGTTCAAGTAACACACTGTCACTGGTTTACCCTCCTATGCTGCAAGTACAGGTGCACGATCTGTTGCCTAAAAGCACAAGCGACGGCGCGCTAGCACGATCTTGTAATGTCTTGCGATGTCTGACGAGTTAATATAATTTCACGCGTGGCTCTCTCTTCGTTACAAAAAAAAAACTACTTGGCATTTGTCCCGAAGGATGGAACGTTGACCACAGTCTCTGCAGGCACATCGAGATGACCCAACACAATTTTGGAAACTTTATAGTGGTGTTCACTGAGCCCATTGTTGACGCATCTTCCTGTTTGACCGGCATAAAGATGGGAGAGAAGGTAATAGAATCGGAATAGACCACTCCCTACTCAGAAGCCACGAATTAATTTTGGTGTTTCTAGTTGCCACTCGATCTTATTCTTAACCTCTGAATTAACTTTTATGCTAAGAACCCGCGCAGGCTTATTCGGTGCTGCAGAACACACGTCTAGCCCTCCACACTGACTTCCACATTTCTCTCAGGTTATGTGAGATTACTGTGCATGTACGGTACGATAGTCACATTTTGTACTTGTGCGTAAGTGGAGTTACTACGCCTTTTTTAGTGCAGTCTTAGCTTCTCTGCAGTTAGGGAGTTGTAACCGCGATTTATTTGCCTCTTTTCCTCGCAGATGTGCGCAGCATTTTCTGGAACAAACGAATTGCATGCTCGCAGCTGCGTATGCCCAGGTCCGGCGCTCGAGGCAGGCGTCGAGCCATGGGCTGTTCGCCGCCGATGTCGACCTGCATCGTCTTCGCTACTGACTGTCCGCCTTCGCTGCCGGAAAAGCGGCCAGCGGGCGGCGCGAGATACGAGGCCAGTACATACGTGAGATTATAGACGACTTCGTTTCACCTTATGTTGGCTGCCACCAGCGAAGGCTAGAAGCGCGAGCTCACAGCGTTGACGGCTGCTCTAAGGTCACGGAGACCCTGTGCCCGATCGAGATGTGCCCCAGAGCACGGCAGCTCGCGCTTGTAGCCTTTCCTGCGGTACATCATAAGGTGAAACAGAGTATATAGTGGCCTACAAAACGTAAAATAAGCTCTGATTTCTGAATGGATTCGAAGTTCCAACACGTTCTTAATTACCGAAAGCACAGGGTGCCCGGAGTTGCAGCTAATTGGACCACCACATTTAACACTCAAATGTTGGTTAAAAAATATATTTCCAGGGTCTAATTAAAGCTAGAAAGCAAAAAACAAACAACGGGGCGCTCTCAGGATGTGTGGAGTAAAGCCTATCTATCATGGAAAAAGTTGTGCCATTCATTTTGTGTGAAATGCTCAAGGCACGTGCCGCGGGATACTTCTAGGAAGCACGAGCCACCTAAATGAGCTGCGCTTAGAGTATCGTTGCTCTGTTCCCCAGCATTGTTGAGGGCGCCGCCATTTTTGGTGCCTGTCCAGAGCAATCGCTACAGCCAATCGTCATGATTATAAAGTTGCGACTTCCTCAGCATTTGAGTCGGTGTTAGGAAGCGCATATAATACTGCTTTGCTAAGTCGCGAAGTGTTTAAACATTTGTGGAGGGCGGAACAGCATTTCCCTGTGATTTCAGATAAAACTTCGCATTCCTGGAAACCATGATTTTGGGCCACAATATGAACAAGTGTCGTTACTCTGAAGCTCTATCTCATTTACGTGGCTACTAGGAAGAACATGTTGACTGAAATATAGCTCGGTGATGCGCTGTTCCGCCACTGACCCTCCCTACTGACCACTAAATAACCTACGGTTCATAGTAATGACACTCGTCCATATTGTGGCTTAAAATCATGGTTGCCAGTTATCTGAAAATGTATCTAAAATTAAAGGAAACGCTTCACACGTCCTCCACAAGTACTTAAACACTTCGCGACAGAGCGAGCAAACCACATGAGAGCATCTGTAACACCGAATCGAATGTCGAGAAAGTCGATTTTTTAAATCATGATGATCGGCAGCTGTGTCTGCTTCGTACAAGCACCTAGATGGCGGCGCCCACGAGCGATAATCGAAAGAACAGAATGCACCGACTCTCAGCGTAGCTCATTTTAGTGGCAGAGGTCTACGCTACTGCGCGGCAAGGTCCACACTACTACGCGGCGAGTCCAAAAGCAACAATCAAGCAACCGTTTCCCACCCGTGGACCGTACCAAGGAGTTCTTTGTCCAAGCAAGTGGTGCGGTTCTACTACTCGTCCGCAATCCCGCGCCAAGTGCGCAGCAGCTTACAACATTGGCAAAGGGTATGGCAAGTAAGGAAGGCTTTTGCATCGGTCTGCCTGTCAGCGAAAAAAAGAGCCACTCAAATACACACCATGCCTTGTTGCACTCGAGCCCTATCCTCGTAAATTCCAAAAGTTGGAGAGGCGCTGCCGGTGAGTGCAGACCAAATTCGCTTTGACAAAATTCCCGGTTGCAGGTACCGCCAGCCATTATTAGGCAAAACGCGCAAGACACGTGCCAGGAGTGGGTGCTCCGCTGCCATTTGTGTTTTCCAAGGGTCCGTTCATTTCAGTGTGCGCCGATGGCAACAGCTTCGAGGGCCGCTCGAAAATGGGCCTCGTGCACTGACGCATTTCACGCGCACTTATAAGACAAACGCGAACACATAGACGGGATTTAGTCCTGACCACGTGGTCCAGACAGATAAAGGGGATTGGAGGCCGAGGTGCAATGAAAAAAAAAAGAAAAAAAGGATCCGTGGCAGAGAGTGGAGTGCGAGCACACACCCGGCTCGGAGCACATGGAGCGGAAGTTCGCGATGCAGAACCCAGGGATCCTGGGTTCCAATCCCCACCCCTGCCTGTTTCGATTTGGATGAGCATCGTACCGGCGTGCCGTCGTGTGTCACTACTGCATGGTGCGTTAAGAGCCCACAGGCTACCGGTTGCAACATGCATTCCTTAAATTTCTCATCTACAGCTGGGGGACCAGTCGCCCGTTGAGGCTGACTATGTTCTAGGCAAGAGGTCTCAAACACAGAACTCGCTGGGACGCGGCCCGCTGGCAGTACTGCTACGAGACTCGGTTTTTTCATGTCTCGAGCGCTAGCTAAAGTAGCATGCGCCAACGTGATCTCTTCTTTAATGATTTATTTTTAATAAAGTAGCCCTGCTTTGTATTCTGTTGGTTTTTACTTATCTTTGTTAATTGACCCCGTAAGTGATGATCACAGCATGGCGTCTGGGTCCAAACAAACGGTTCACTAGGGACGTTGCTATGGACTAATGCATGGAGACTCCACATGAGGGGCTAGATTTTTGCTTACAAGTAAATAAGCAATTTTTGTAACCTTCTTCTTGATATCTAATTATGAAGATGTTCTTGTCATCTCAGTGTCATGCCGCAACGGTGCAAGCCATTTCTGAAGTCTTACACTCCAACATTTTTGGTAGCAGACGACACGATAGATTTGCTGGCCTCTGTTGCAGCGGGCGTCTTCATTGAATTGCGTCGGTAAACGTGCGACAAAAACAAGTGAATCACGCAACAAAGACCTCGCAATGTGCATTTTCTTTTTCTCTGTAGAAGAACCCAGCTTAGTTACGAGGTAAAATGCAGCCCTTATAAATACGTCATGCAGATCCAGTACGACGACGACTGGTCCATTCATTACCGGCATTGATGTAGTGCTATGAAAACAAATCGTACGCCGTCGAGGTAAGTCGTTTGTTATTATTACTATCGCGTTCGCAGTATTTGCGGCTCCTTTTTTCCCCTTTGTGCCATCAATTCCAAACTCTGAATGTGCTCTCTTAGTGGCGATCTTCATCAAATCCGCGATGCGAGAAGTACAATCTGTGCTCAGCTCACCTTATGTTTTTTATCCAGTTCTTTCGCGCTTTTGGGGTCTTGCGGAAATCTGAAGGAAACTGCAAAGATCTTCCTCGCGATGGTTACAACTAGGTGCCTTCATGTGTAACAGCAGGGTGGGTATCGCTATTTGTCCCCTTTGTTATTTGCTTTTTTTGTTTTCAAATACGTGAGCGTATTTTCTGCGTCGTAGCGCCCTAACATTATGGTATTTTGTTTTCAGTCGTTCTTTGTATTTTCCCCGTGAGCGCGTGCTGTCGGCATCGGGTACTACAAGGTAGCATCACCCTAAACAGAAAAAACATTGAGGCACCCTAGTTACAACCAGGCAGTATCCACTAAGGTCAGCGGCACGGACGTGCGCCCGCGAACACCCGGCTCGTTGCGTTGCCCGCCTGCCCCCCAGGCTCGTTTCCCGCCGACCCCCCTCTCGGCCCGCCACGCTGCCTGGAGTCCTGCGGGCGGTCGCACCACCCCTGTGGCGCCACTGCAACCAGTGCAAGCACCCTCGCATAAGCGCGGTCCATAAACAAAATTTGAGGATCTCGGCCGTTCGCCCTGAAGGGCTTTTCTCACGGTGCAATGCGATCTTTTAGCAGACGGTGAGTCTCGATCGACGCCCGGACTTCCGATAAACCGTAATACGCATCGCACCCCACTATGGCATCTGCATAAGTGTTTTGAAACTCATTATATGTCAGACCAATGCGATGTCAGGAATCACCGTCTAACATTCACGTCGATGCGAGCGCCGGCACGCGGCGCTGGCGTGCGGCAGGCAACCTACTTCTCGCGTTCGTCGTCTGCAGCAGGCATCTTGAGGACCGCGAAGTCTTGATCGTAAATATTTCAGAAACAGCGATTGCCGGCACACTTCTGTCGAAGCGTATCACGGCATTGCGAGCTTTCTATACTGTGATTTTTGGAAGTTTGAATTGATCCTACTCGACGTTTTTGACCCAGGCAATTCGGGCTTTCGTAGCGAAGAGCACGGCCACATGTGATTGTCCGTAACGACGTTACTGTAACGGTTTGTTCTGGACACGCTGACGTCACGCTTACGGGTCGGTTTGCGCTTTGTTTCGCATGACGTTTTGCTTCCCAGGTTTTTGCAATGTGCTACAATTCCGCTACTAGTCTGGAGGCGCGACTCTTTGATGAAGTATGCATCTCGGCTGCGCGAACTCTCGATCAGCACGAGCAACTGCCGAAGATAAAGCAACGAGCTCGGGATTCGCGCCTTTAAAAAAAATATCACTATGAAAGAGCACGAGTATGGGTGTGGTACTAGAAATCATCGAGGAAAGGAAGAACTGCCAAATTAACTTATTGTTTTAGAGACATATGGATCTCGGTTAATACCCGAGTGAATTGGGCAACGAGGACGACGTGTACTTTCTCTCTTGTTCTATCAAAATGCGAGCAGGTTGGCGGGTGGTGTCATTTTAAATATTGTTATCACATCTGGTCAGGGCCCAAAGTAGTTATATAAACAAACCAAATGTAAAAATGTCATTGGCGAAACTGAGATTACACAATGCACAGGGCACGAGGTCTCTTCTCTTTCAAATCGTTCTGACCCTCCCCCCTCCTCTCAGCGTTGGTCCTCGGCATTCCCAGTGCAGGGCTATCTGGCCCTTACGCTCAAATGAGTTTGGGACCCTTGTTCCCGGCTGTCCAAACATACACACACCCCTCTTCGTTTCCAGACAGATAAGCTAGCACCGGTTTATTCCAGACTTGTACACGTTACTGAAAAAAAGTAACCGATTACAATAATTACTTCACTGTAAAAGTAAGCGATTACAGTTACAATTAGAGCCTCAAAAAAGTATTCGAAAAATTACTTAAAGTAATCGATCTTCCCACGTTACTTTTCATTACAATTTTTCTATTTTAATTACGGTAGCATACTTCTTTGGGTCTCGCGTGCAATGGTTGATAGAAAAAAAAGCCTTAAGCGGTTTTTTGGCTTGAGCTGATTGAGTGACGTCAACACACCCAATCTCTCTCAGTGAAAAAATAAGTAAATAAAAAAGAGCTGTTTAAATACATTACCTACTAGAAGCCGGATTAGGTCATTTTATATGCTGGACGTAATCTCCAGTGTACAAAAAAAAGTGCCACGTAAACGAAGCACAATGAATTTGCCCACTGATCCTCGAGGTCCTATTCCCGTGCTCAGTAGTTTCCAAAAGGAAAAAAATTGACGCGTTGCCCAGAGTTGAGTGACTCCAGCACATCTAATCCTCTAATTTTTTAGATGTGACACGGCACATCTAGATCAAATCTAAATTGTGCCAATTTTGCGATCGATTACAGTAAAAAAGTAATCTGCATTACAAGGATCGTTACTCCTTAAAGGAAGAAGTAACTGAAGCGTTACGAAATTGTAGTAAAATGTAATCGATTACAAGTAATCTACTACTTGTAACGCGTACGTACAAGTCTGGTATTTCACCGTGGCATAGTAAGATCACTGTTGAAAGAGGTGTTCATAACGGGCAATACCATAGTAAACTGCCGAGGTTATTTATGAAGACACTAAAGTTATTTAAAGGTTCCTTTGATTTTGCCTAAAAATTAAAAGAAAACGTGAATAGAAAAAAAAAAGAAAAACAGGTACGCCTCACCTGTGGTAGAAACGTATTTTATAACTCTTCATGGCCCGTTTTGTTTTCTTACCAATCCGCAAAACTGGAAGTGTTAAATTTACAAAAAAAATTGTTTCAGGTGCCCAAACGCTAAAGTCAAAATTCAGTTTGCATCTCAGAGTGTTTGTTGGTTAAGACAATATATTGTAATTGTTCAAAATTATCGAAATCATGCTCTTTTGTTCTGTGTTTTTATATCCACTAGCCACCGAACAAGGTGTACAGAGAATGAAAATATCTGAAGGAATGTTTTATAAAATAATTGTTGTTCGGAATAAGTATTATAGCCTTCTTTGCAATGCAATTCAACTGTTCTTTTTTAATTATCAAATTCATATTTGGGTATTTCTGTTCAACCCTGCATGATTTTATTGTGCTTACGAGCCACGCTTGTAGCGTATGCAAGCGTTCGACCACGCGCGATAACATAGCGCAGACACAAAAAATAAAATCAACAATATCTGCTCCCCTCAGGGAGCAGATATTGATGTTTTTAACCCAAATTTCGTAGCTTTTAAGACTTTTGTAACTAAGCTGTGAACACTTGTTGTGCATCATTACCAAGGCGTCAATTTGTTCATGAGCACAGAAAATAAACAAATGAATATATAAATGAATGAATGAACAAAAGTCTTGTTTTCAGAGCCTTATCAGGTCTTTCGCTGGGAGTCTGCTGACTTCTAGTTACACGTACAACACTGTGCTGACGTCTGCAGTCATTACAACTGCTTGAAGGAATTTTTTTCTTATATTTTATGTTGATTATTTACTTCTAATTACTTATATAAAAGAGATGAACGCGTGCAGAGCTTGCACTTAATAATGTTTTTGAGTAAATTTTGTTTCTTTTTGTCCCGTGTAGATAATTTACGCATCGCGGGAAGATAACTTTTGAAAATAGCACGCCAGCAGTTGGAATAGAGTGGAGAAAATTTGAGACGAGGACGTCAATGCGATCAAAAGATTAAAACAAGAGAAAACATTTTATCTATGAACGACGTCCATCTGAGCATAATATTGTCAGAACAAGAAATCACGTTGTGGACACCTCTAGGATTTATTTGATTGAAAAAGAAGCTGTCAGCAAAAATAAAACAATAGTCATTTTCTTTTTTGACGCCAAGTGTATTTCACTTATATAGATGTCGCTGATGCGTCCACTAACGTTAGTTTTATTTGTTTTGACGATATTAGACTTAGAGTGCACGTCGGCTGATCCACTGCACAATGGCGGAACAATCGACATATGCGGAACGTGAGTATCTGAAACTTTGGGTGATAATCAGAGATGCTGCGAGCGCAAGCGATGTTTGGACCTTTATCTTGAGCTCCCGCTGCACGAGTACTGTTGCAGCTGACGTGAAATCGAACGCAAATAGCTGATGCTTGTATCCAGAATTGTGCAGGGATTCCACAGCTTGAAACAATGGTCAAACTTTCGAAAGGGTCCACTGAGCTTGCCAGAAGCGCTGTTCGTAGCTTGAGGCGTTACATGTGACTCCTGTCTCTATGTTTTGCACTCCCGTATACTGAAGGAGTATTTCCTCCGGACGTTCACTTCCGCTCACAAAATAAGATGACATGATCAAGTAAGGAGAAACCCAAAAATTACACCCAGCGGAAGAGGGAAAAAAGACACAAATGGTTGTTGTTTATTATGCCCTAGTTTCACAGAGGCGACAGGAATAACCAGTACTAAAACGCCTCATGCAAAGGACACAATAATCTCCGTCCCTGCCCGTTTCGATCTGAATGAGCATCGTAGCGGCGGGCGGTAGTGTATTACTATTCCGTGGAGCACGTGAAAGACCCCAGGCTAGCGATTGTACGGCACTGGCTATATTGCTCGTCTACAGCTTAGAGACACGCCACCGATTGAGGCAGACTAACTTCAGGCGGTATAAACACACAAACAAACACAAATGAAGCACGAACACAAACGTATATTTGACAAGATTGCTGTCTTTCGGTGCTTTTGAAGTAAGCATGAGCGATTGCAAGCCTGCCAAAGATACATTCGCGCGCGTGATTCATTCGCTTGAGGTGTGTCGGTAATGGTTGTTTACATTAGTGACTCTCGTTAAACTTGGGCATGATTACGGCGATCCCGCAACTGCCCTGAGTGGCAGTATAACCGGGAGCTCGGACTATTATTTCGAAGAATGCTCTATCATCATCATCTTCGTAAACTTTATTATTTGAGAAGTAAAAGGACCTTGCGGTCCCTGGTCGTTGCCCCTAGTCCAGGGCTTCGTTGGCCGCCCAGATTCGGCGGGCTCGCTCAACCAGTCGCCGCTGGTCACCGAGCTCTGTGCCGTATGGGCCGCCTCCCAGGAGGAAAAGGGGGGAAGGAAGGGGGTGATACCTTCACTGGGACGGTGGAGGTGGGGGGGATTCCCAGATGGAGTGGTACACGCTGGTACAACCTGTACCTGGAGCAGTACACCTGTGTCGCTGTAGGCACGGTAACACACTTCTAAAGGCCCATAAACATTTGCGCTTTGAGAGCGTTTGGGTGTGTTTGACTGCGTTGCGGCTGCGAAAAAACTAGGACATCCCTGCTTCGTACGCCACGTGCCAAGATACTATTTGAATTCCACGCATCATACGAAGCATACATGTGCAGGTTACTCGCTTCGGTTTCTTTAAGCAGCGCAGTTAAATGCACTAAAAGGCAACTCTGTGTAGGGGCATTTAAGCAAACTATTATGCATGGCATTCATTCTTACCGTTCTTCAGAATCTGGTTTCGACAGCACTTGTAAGCATCAATATTTTCCCCGTGTCAGCAAGGAACACGACCGCTCTCACTGATGTAACACATAAAACCAAAATAGTCGTTTGTAGGCAGGTTGGTATTAATTTGTGCTCGTTAGCGGAGGCGCCACAGAGAGGCACGTAGCCCGTACAATGATAATACAGTGCGATATAATGTTAGGCACTGAGAATGTTCAATATGGCATCACAAAGGAGAGATCTCAAGTTGATCGCAGGTGCGTGGTGGCTTCGCGACAAAGTTGCGGAACCTCGGGTCGGTCACTAATGGGCACGTTTATTATTCTTTTTGTAACGTTTTAAAAAGTTTTAAAACGTAAAACGTTTTAAAAATTTTGTTGTGTATATGTTTATACAGCCGAAAGTGAGTCAGCCCTGAGGGCGTCTGGTCTCTTCGTTGGAGATGAAAGACACTGCAGTGTACCACTGCTTGTCTGGCGTCTTTAACGTGCATCACGCAATAGACCATTTGCTATATTACCCAAGCATCAAGGAGAATGCAGGGATCGGTGTTCCACGCGCCACACGCGCACGCCTTCCCCGTATAAAAGATTCGAAGTAAATAACCAAAATAAAGCGTCGACGAACGCGCGTCCAAGATGCCATTTGTTTCAGGTATTTGCTTTAGAAAAGTTGCTACTGCTGAGGCCAGCACGTGCGGCGCGTGAACACCAATCCCTGCATTCTCCGTGATGCTTGGGTAATAAAGTCAAACCCGTTTATAACGAACAGCAGGAAACGCTACGATCAGTTCGATATAGCAAGTGGTTCGATATAGCAAAAACAATTTACAACGAACTTCCACGATGAGTTTGTTATACACGGGTACCATTGAACCCGTTGCTATTGAACACGTTGCTCTTGAATCTAAATGCGATAGGCTTATTGTCTCTTGGGGCTTGGCGTGACAAGCCCCGAGTGAGCGCGCAAGGTGAAGAAGGGGGGGGGTCTTTTGCTTTTGCTTTTGGTCAAACTTAAGGTGACTTTAGGTTCAAACAGGGCGTGAAGGGAGAGAAGGCGAGAGCTTTCCTTTCTTTCTCATCTCTTCGCATCCGCCTTGTAACATATCACTAAACAAGTTTTTTTTGTGTGTATGCGTGCAGCTTTTTTTTCTTTTTTAGCTTATCTCCCTTTCTGGATCGCTTTCGTCGTATGCAACCACTTTGCGCTCAATTTCTTTTGTGTCTTTCCGGAATCATTGCAAATTTTCCTTTCTTTCTTAATTTTTCTTGACTGGGGGGGGGGGGGGGGGGAACTGGCTGGAACGACGATTGTTTGCGCGTTTTTGGACGCCTTCCGGGGAAAAGGTTCGATATAGCCAATATGTTGTTCGTTATAAAAAAGTACTTTTTACGTGCATTTTTATTAAACTTTTCTATCAGTTCGATATCGACAATATTCGCTGTGATGTGGGTTCGTTCTAAAACAGGTTTCACTGTATAGCAATAGGTCTATAGTGATACATGACAGCACGCCGTTACGATGCTCATCCTGATTGAAACAAACATTGGCGGTGGATTGAATCCACGATCAGTGAGCTTTACAGCGCGAGCTTTCGCTACACGTGCTACCGATCCACGAGCAACGAGACATCGCGGTCAAATTCGCGCTCGAGAAACAACAACAGCAACATAAAGAAAATATCCGGTTTGAGGCATTTAGTACTATTGTCGCCATCTCGATTAACAAGTTGGAAATAAAATAACAGGGTGATTTTATTTACACAAATACGCAAAGACAACAGATTTTTGTTTTCTCGTCGTGGTCTTAAAATTAAAATTAGAGGCACCCCTAGTACGTACGGCCAAGCGTTTTGTCACGTTTGTCTTCTAAATGATTGTACTTAAAAAAATGCCTCAAAACGCACCAAAAACAGTCAAAATGGCCATATTTCTGGATTTTATTAAAAATGTCCTGCGTTCTCAAGCGAAAATCCAAGGCCATACAACCTTCTCTACGTCTTCATAAGTAACCTCCAAAAATTGAATACTCTTGTGCATTCGTGAAACTCGGGTTTGTGTAGCGATTTTTGCCCATTGAGTCACGAGCAGTTGAATCCCCCTTAATAGGTACGACTGATAGTCGGCAGTCCGGAGCCCAGAAGATTGTCTATAAAAACTTTTATGAACCTGGTGTGAGCATGCATTGGACAAGTCTGGCTCGCCACAGATTGATATAAGTTTTGATAAATAATCTTCTAGACTCCGGAATGCTGGCTACCAATCCGTACATACTAACTGCAGTGGCAGAGACCTCACCAAAGAAAATACGTACTAACTCCACCTTGAAGGCTGCATAATGAACAAAATGTCACCGTTGTACCGTAATTCACGGTATCTCACATAACCTGAAAGTGGGATGTCCCATGAGTGTTGAGGTGTTGTTCTCAGCACGAAACAAGCTAGCCGGGCTCTGCAGAAAAGTTAATCCAGGTGTTAAAAATAAGATCGCGTGCTGTAAAAACACCAAAACTCATTCGTGGCTTTTGTGTATGGAGTGCTGTATTCCATTCCATTACCTTGCTACCGTCGTTTTGTCGGGCAAACAAGAAGATGCGCCAAAGATCGGCTCAGAGAACATCAGTGTAACGTTTTCAAAGTTGTGTCGGGTCACCTCGGTTTGCTCTGCAATTTGTGGTTTCTCCCAATATTCAACAAATGCCAGGTGTTTTTTTCGTTATTTTTGACACAAAGAGATTGTGAGGCGCGGAATTACAGAGGCTTGTAAGATTGAAAAAAATTAGACCAGATTGTATTGGTGCCACGTCGGTGCTTTTTTCATATAAAAAACGGCAGTACTTGAAGCGAAAAGGTGAAACTAGTGACGGTGTTGTGTTGAACACGTGATATGCATTTTTCCACCTGATTTCTTTTTGGCGTGGCATGTTTGCTGTTTATACAGGATGCTAACGTAAATAAATCTTCAGCTAAAAATCAATGCAGAGTCCTGTCGGTTACCTTTTAGCTTGTCCTCGTCTTTGCACACCTATGTGGTTATTACGTTCATGGGATATTCAGGGTAAAAAGACTTAGTGCGCAAGCGAATCGGAGACTGAGAAGCTGTCATATTTCTGGGAGCTGACGCATCACCCAAACAATGTCCTCCACATTCTTTGAATTAAATCTTAAGCATATTTCTTGTTCGACTGTAAAACCTGTATTAAGACGTAAGATGCAAGAACAGCCTACATGTTGTGGGAAAATATTTCCGGTTAACTTATCCTAATATTATGTCGGTAGCTTATTTTAGGAGAACATTCTGGCATGTTAATACATTTGCAAAAAAAATTACCTTAGAGAATGATATAAATAAACCATATATTTTTTATTTTTTACATTTGGGGAACGTTGTGTATGTTTTGCACTTTTCACCTTTCAAATATTGTGAAATGGTTATTGAAAATGGTTATCGAAAAGCGGAAAATAACCAGTAACGTGTGAAGTGGAGCCCGACGTTTTAAATGAAAGGAAACACAAAGTTCCTTTATCCTCCAGAACAAATTTGTGCCGTGTGTTTTGCTGCGGTATAATACATTCTGGGGATGCTCAAAAAAAGATCGTCCAAAATACTATATAATGCGCCCAAAGACTGTTCCTGACAACGTTCGTCGTGCAGAAATGTACTTTCTGAGGATTGGGACAGTAAAAGGAATAAGTGAGGGGAAAAAGTGCGCGCTTACGCGGATCCTTACGGAAAAAGGTGCGTTTTATTTCGTGGTGCTGACTTTGGCTGCGTCCATCCACCAGTCTCTAGTATGCTGCACTGAGCTGCTGCGTTAAAGTATAGTGAAACGAGCAAGTGCATTGAGTCGTGTTACTGACCCGGCCCGTTTGCTCAAAGCGCGGTTAAGCGCTAACCGCGGCTAAAGTTAGCCTCAGTACCTAGGAGAGGGATTTTGAAATCACGTGACTGGCTCGGTAGGGATGCGGGGATACATGGCGGACACCCGGTGAGTGAGCGCCGCTCGCATTTGTACTAATATGTTGTTGTAGCTGCAATATCGGGCACGTTAGTCAGCAATGAATGGTGCAGGAGGCTTTTGTTTTGCCCTACCTTACTTAAATCGAAAAGCATGAGCCACGACCTCGCCGTAGTTTTTAGATAGTCTTTTGATTCTGGCCATTCCTAAGCCTAAATGAACGCGATAATTGTCGACTTGGCAACGTCTTTGGAAAGTGAATTGCAGTAACTCAATCGGCCGGGTATTGATAGCACACAAAAGCAGGCAGCGTCCCAATATACCTTTTTCTAAATTTCCCAAGCACCGAGGTGCATGCTACGAGTGTAGTTACATGCGTTGCACGTGCTGGCGTCCGGGGTAGTACTTGGTCCGAAGCAAAAAGTCTAAAAGAAGCTTTGCCTTGCACGCTCGTTCATCACAGCCTCATTATGATTATTTACTTCGAATCTTTTATACGACGAAGGCCAGCGCGCGCGGACCGTAGAATAATAGAGAGTATTCACTGGCGGCCATATCTGTGTGCGCGGCTGCTGAGCGCGTACTGACGGCGAGCTTCCGCAGCCCTTTGGAGCGTGCATTTAGCACCATCAAGGTTGCCGGTTTTAGTAGGGTATTAATGTGAGCTCGTTCTGGGCATGCGCTCTAAACATCGCCCTCAAATATGGCGTCCAGTGAATACCTCCTATACGTCAAGTTTTCTCCTCGATGCTTGGGTAATTTACTAATAGATTTTTCTTCACTGGACTCGCATTACAGGTTCTTTTTTAATTTATGATTGTTTTATGTACATTTCTAACCAGCTGACCAACCATGCTGCCGGTGTAACTCCCGCCTTTCACTGCTCAGTCCACTCTTATCGTTTCTAGGACTGAACTTCGTCGTCCTCTTTCGGACTTGGAAGGAAATTTCAATCAGGCTTGTGTTCAATTCAGACAGCCAAGCATTTAGGAATTTTCGAAACAAGGGTGGATTTATTTAACTTTACCCAATATCTGTACCACGAGCAGCAAAAAATGGTCTGCTGAAATGTATGCCGCGCTGTGTCGCAAGAACGCGATAGCGCGCGTTGTTGGGTCCCCCTTTTTGTGAACTTTTTTCACGCTAGCCACTTATATTCGCTACAACCAGGAGGTGACACCAGCTATCACCCTACAATAAAACACAGAGCTATCGCTCATCCAGCCCTCGTAAAACGTGGCTAGGTACTTGTAGGTACCTAGTAGGAAAGGGCGGTTAACTTTTAACCGCGGTTAAAGTTAACCGGCTTTGAGCAAGCGGGCACTGAAGACAAACACGAATGTGATCGTGAACGTGGACAGTGCGTACGCCGCAGCCATTTTGTCAAACGAAGCGACGAAGCCATGCGTTGCTCCCCGCATCCCCATCGAGCCAGTCACGTGATTTCAAAATCCTTCTCCTATGTGCTGCTGCTAACTTTAGCCGCGGTTAGCGCTTAATCACGCTTCGAGCAAACGGGCCCTGAAGTTATTGTAACACCTGTGCATCGCATGAAGCCTGAGAAGGAAATCAGATGGGTGGCGGGGACTCAGCATGCCAATCAAGTTCATCTGGGTGAGTGGGACCTTATAACTTATACTTGACGCCATATATGCCAAAGCGCGAAACACGTGCCCTATGCGGCCTATGAAGCAAATGACTGCGCCACACGAGCTCGTGGCACGTGCTCTACGCGTTTGTTTAATAAAAGTTGTCGGTTCTTGTAGGGAACTCGAACATTATTTACATCAAGGAGATTTATCGCCGGAGAAAGATTAGCAAACTCCGACGATTATCGCAGCACACAACAGCTCTTATTCTTTGCGACGTCCTACCTTATGGGGCGTTCACGCTCTTCCCTTCGTTCGTATTCCTGTGAATGGAAGACAGTGGCGATTGAATAGGATGCGCACAAGCTATGCGGCTTGGCTATTACAGTGGAAGGTAACGCCAAAAGCGTGACCAGCGTAAAAAAAATAAAGTGGAGACTACAAACAAAGTTCGGAACACTTGAGATGTCGTTAACAGGGGGAGAGTCGCGTTGAGGATATTTCTACACCCCAATGTGCTAATAGAATATTTCTAGCTACAACGAGTCGCTAGAGTCGTACAAATGGCTACTTTCATAATCAGCAAAATGGCGACGACCTGGCAGCTTTTTGAAAAGCACGAAATTCTTTTAACTGAAACTCCAATTACAAAACCTGGTACGCGCGTTCGTGGATTTCCCAATACATTTAGCGGGGAAACTAAGCGCTGGTTAGGTCACTCGATGTTGATTGATATCATATGACCTGCCATAACTTTATTTCTACACTATTCAAGCTATCCAACCAAAGTCGGTTGATAAATAGTTCTCACGTGACTCGACGTAGAGTGACCCATGCAGGGATTCAGTTTTGCAGCTAAATTTAACGAGAATTCGATGCTACGTGATCTGACATCAAGTAACCTGCACCCCATTTGACTTTGGCAGCTAAATATAGCGGGAACATTACAATCACGTGGCATGATGTTACATGACTTACGCAGCATACTCGTTTCGCTAATAAATTGACTAGTAATTTAACGTCACATTACCTCACGTCCGCATAGCTGCGTACCAATTTGTTGTCCCCACTAACTTTAGCGAAAAAATTAACGTCACGAAATTAATATTATTTATGCGCAACCAAAGCGCTCCTCTAGTTCTACGACGTTTCGTCTTGACTAGGTCGTTTAACAAAATAGAGGACGGTGAACTTTAAGGAAACAAAATGTTTTGTCATATTGAACAGTTTCCTTTGCTTGCCGCTAGCCCCATATGATCTCTTGTTCTTTTGGGTCCAAACTTGATCCCTTACCACCCCTACTCTAAAGCAAATATATAATATAAATCATATATATATATATATATATATATATATATATATATATATATATATATATATATATATATATATATATATATATATATATATATAAGGATCCAAGCGTTCAAAAGGTATTCAAAGTGTATAGCAGTCCCGCGACCTCATTGAAACCGTTCCGTTTTTTTGTTTTTTTCTTTCTTTTTCTCTAGCACACTTTCTCGCCCGTGGCCGTCTACAGCGAAGCATTTTTGAGTGTTTATTCAGCCGAGCTTCATGAAGTGTAGTAAACTGTGACTGCAATGGCTGGCTGTAAAAGCTGGCGCAAACGACACCGAAAAGCGTTATGCCCATAGCAGAGAAAACATGTAAATATGCTACACTATCCCGGCATTCTGTCAAATCACCACCTTGAAATTGTGAGCCAAGTATTATGGCAAGTGGGAGATACCGAAATTTTTCAAACCCTTTGTTTTATATTTAAAGCAATATATAGAGTGGTTCATTTCCATTCAACTGGTTAGTCATACTTCAGTTAGACAATATACACTGCATGCAGTCAGACAATATACAGTTGGATAACCTGCGATAACTTATTCACTCGATTCAATCCAGGTGCATGGAAGCCAATTTCATGTGCCCAAATTTCCGTACACACACGCAACTAGCATGCGACAAAGACACTGAAAAAAGTTCAGAGTTCGACATCGGTTCTTGTTTAGCCATGACCACGGTGTAAGATAATACTCTTCAGGTGAGCAGAGCGCGCTCCTCGCGGATAAAGTTCGCTTTTCACTCTCTCTCTTTCTCTCTCTCACTATGGTTTCAAGCGGCGCCGGCAGATGACTCGTCGGCCCGTGGGCACGGCAGAGACGGCTCGTGCCGCCTCATGCTCCACCCGAGCAGAGCTCCAGCGAGGTTGTCGCTCGTGCAGAAAGACCACGGTGTACCGGGGTGTCATGGCAACGAGATAATCTTTTCGCTCTCACACAGTTTCGCCGTTTGGCCGCCGGCGACACTGCCAGCCGCGGGCACGGTGGCCGCGGAATAATGCATCCTTTCGGATGCCCGTTGAACGAACGCTATCTGATTCCTCGCGCCGCGCGTTCAGCCCCGCCGTGTCCTCACCTAAAGAGTGCATCTTACACCGGGGCCATGAGACACATTACACGTGAATGGTTAAAGCATGTATTCACCTTAAAACTGCTCTTACTCCATGATTTTACGGAGTAATGCAGCCCATTCTGAGGCCCCTTCTGCGGGAGCCCAAATGCTTTTAATTTGAGCGACAATGTTATTCCAATAAGCTATGACAGACCCGTTGTTAATATCTGCTTGCCTCACTGCCATGCGCAATTTCCAAATAAGAAAAAAAGCACAAAAGAGCATAAAAAGTTTTAACAAGTCCACTTTATACTTGTCGAAAGAGAGAAAACAAATGAAGTACTCGCTAAAAAGAGACCAGTGGGTGGGAAGTTGATGTCATGTAGCCTAAAACCTCTCAGCTGTTCTAAAAATTGTAGCAAAATCGACATTACACAGACTGACGACGTCTGACACATACATCTATACAGTTTCGTCACTACTTCTAGCGAAAAATTGGCGTCACGTCTCAGAAAGCAATTCAGTGTTCTCGATTAGTTTAAAGGATCAAGTTTCGTCACCTGAACCATGCACCTTGTACGCTGCCTGAAATTAATGTATAATATATTCAAACAATATTTTACACTCACTCCTTAAATTACGTGTTGCATACAGTATTGCAATTTAGAGATTAAGCTCATGGTTACACTATTTACCATTACCTTATTTTGAGCTATTTACAGTTATGAGAATCAAAGTCGGTGCTGCTCCATTTCTTTACATTTTAATCTAGACAAAAAGCAAGCCTTTTTAGGGCTGCTGTGGGCTCCTTCTACCACTAAAAATGATGAAGTACGTGCCTGTTATTTATATTGAGACGTAAAAGCTTTTATATCGATTTACGTCACGGGGGCGTGTGACGTTACGGGGTCACCATCTCTACTGGTTAGCTCAGTTGCAGAACTCCCGCGGTGGGGATACAACCTTCACCAGCTTAGTCCGCGTCCTGTCGTTTGAAGCGCCCCCTAATTTTTCCTTTCGAAACTGCGTTTTCTGTGGGCTTTAAAATATTCAGTTTCCAAAAATACATTGGAGCTTCCACAGCAGCCGTCTCCAAAACGTTGGTGCGTTGAACGGCGGGTGGCGTGCCATGAGGGGAAAGGGAGAGGGGAGGCTGCTGCTTGGTGAAGCAGCGTCTACGAGCTAATTCGGAACTGGGCTAATCTTGTACTCTTGTTTTGTAACACAAACGACCAGGTTCTCATGTATACTCACACTCAAGTAACGCTATAGTGCCATACGTCGTCATCATGACCCGTGAGTACTCTAATAATGACGGGGAATCATTCATCTAAAACGTTTTATAGTTATGGATGAGTGTGGCACTGTCCGAGGAGACATTGTCCAAGTTCTATCCGCGTAAGGTGCCTCCGGTAAATGAAAAAAAAAAAGAATTGAAATGAAAGACACATATTCTGAAGACAGTAGGCAATGCATTAGCGTCCAATGAGGGTTCTCGGCTATCGCGGTGAGTTATCCGGATTCACATGAAACTCCTCTTTTTTTTTTTTTGGTTGAGCAGGTTTTAATTTTAGGCAAATAAAATTATCACAAACTATTTCATTCAAAAGCGCGGGCTAACGCTTCTCGAAGCAGCCACGATCGGTTTGTAGATTCCCTTCGGCCACTGTCAACGCGGGAGAAGCGAGTTGTAAACGTCGACATGAAGCTGCCAAAGCGACCATGGGTGTGATAAGAGCGTTCAGGAGGCGAAGAGATAAGCACGAGCACGTAATTTAGAGCAAAGCGGAGGTGCGTAATACCACGGACAAAGCCTGAGTCTGCGACCAAAAACAATTCGAACTTCGCGTTACACTCCCGCTGAAGTGCAAGCTTTTTTAGAGCCCTCTTTCAGAGCGGCCAGGAACTATTGTCTTTGCACCATATGGAAACATTAGATGCCTACCTTCCCAAAAACCCAATATAACTTTTCGCTATTCGGATAAGGGAACTGGAAATCTACCGGTATTCTATCTGGACTCTATCTGGATTTTAAGATTTCAGAAATTATTCCTTTGTCTACAATCTGGATTTCGGGTTTCCAGAAACAAATTTCCAGTTCCATAATCAAAATAGTGAAAAGTTATACTGGGTTTCTCGGTAGGGGACTACATTAGTCTGAGCTACATAATTAGGAGTAAACGGAGAATACAATTGTTTTAACATTTTTGTTTATAATTACATGTCGAGCATGTGGTTTTGGATTGTATTATTTTGTGTCAATTGATAATAGAATAGCAATATATTAGCATCTGAGGTAAAAGTGACGCAGTGTACCAAAAATAATATCTTATATTTACATAAATGTTTTGCTAATTTGTTTTATTCTTCATCGGTGCCCACAGCGTATGAAGATGATATATATTTGACACGTAAGCAAATGCAACAAACTTTCTTCTAAGTACCGTAGGGAAGGTCTACTGCAGGTATGGTGCCTGGAGCGCGTCTCCCACTGATGTGTTTAGCGTCCTATCCCGCCTATACATCAAAAGTGGTCCCGAAGTGGCAACAAATGACGTCACAGAAGCCGGAGTCGTCATGCTGTTTCATGTCGCGATCCTGGCGGTTGGTCGTAGAAATGCTGGCAAAAAGCACGAGCGAGCGCGACAGTCGCTGTCGTCACGGCATCCCAGGCGTGCCAACTTCCAGCTGCTGTAGCTTCCGTGGACTGTCACAGTGGAGAGCGACCAGCAGCAGAACAGGCTTCTGCTACATCCACTACAGCTGCGGAGACACCGCTAGGATCGCGACCGGCGACAGCATGACACTTCTATGACGTCATCAGGCGGAAATCGAGGGACCACTTTTTTGGACGCGGTAAACACATCCAGTCGGAGAACCTTTCCAGGCACCATACTGTAGGGAAACTAATACATGTTGCCCATAATCGCGGCAATTCATCCCATAGAAAAATGTAATTTCAAGCAATAGCCTACGTTTCTCGCATCTTCAATCCTGTTAACATTGGTCTTTGAGAATCGCGTTTGATCTGTGAAATATTCCCTAAATTTATTGATCTTCATTATTTCACAGCACAGAAGGGAAATATAGTTTGTCGTAGCTTGGCGATCATTTGTGAAGATAAAGACATAATATTTTTGGACGATTTTATTAAATATAAATGTATGCTTACATACTGAGATTTTTATTTTATCACACTGCACAAAGTGATTCTCATAGACGTTGAATCCGCGCTGTTTCACTGGCACACTTGAATCTACGAATATATACCTGGTGGTTTCGCGAAGACTTTCAAATATCCTAAAAATCAGGGCGTTTGAAAAGAAAACAAACTGTCTTCGGGAACGAACTACCAGCCACGGCGGACGTCAGGAATTGCCATAAACATACTAATTAGCCAGCTAATTATTTAAAATGTGTTAATTAACTTTTTAACTAGTGGAAATATGCATATAGTTTCAGTTAGAAATTGGCTGAGAGTTATCGACAACCACTAAATCAGTCATTTTCAGAAAGACTTTGAGCGCTTGAGAAGAGTAGTAGCGCACTAAAGTTACCACTCGTGGAGCAGGTACAAGGCTGGGGCATAGATAAGAGGCGGAAAAATCGCGCGGGCGCGTTACCGCAATCGCTAGGCTTGTACCTGCTCCACGAATGGTAACTTTAGTTCGCTACTACTCTTCTCACGCGGTCCAAACCTTTCTGAAAATGATCTGACTTAGTGGTTTTCGATAACGCTCAGCAACTTTCTAATTGGAGCCATATGTCTATTTGCACGTAATTAAAAACGTTAATTAACAAATTTTAATTATTATCTGGCTAATTAGTATGTTTTTGGTAATTTTCTGACGTCATCCTTGGCTGGTAATTTGTTCCCAAAGAGAGTTTCGTTTTTTTTTTTTTTTCAAACGCCCTCATTTTAAGGATTTTTTGAAATTCTCCGCAAAAACACCCGGTATATATACGTATATATAGTATGCATATGAACAGTGGAGAATGTCTACAAATGCTTTTGTTGATATATAGGCAAAATTAAGGTGCGCGGACACTGCAGCCGTAGTATGATAAAATAAAATTATAATTTCATGGCGAAAAAAGTTACTGAAAAAAAAGGGTAAAGTGTCGAAAAAAGTTGTATTAATTTACATGAATAATGAAATCTAGGCACAAGAACGCTAGTTAAGCGGAAAACAAACTTGAAGAAGGACGTAATAAAAGTCAAAGTTAAAACACAAGAACTTACGAAAACAAATTGATAAATTGCAAATAGAATAGAAAATGCAGAATAAAAAAAATACGAAAGGGGCCTGACGTCCGTCGATGTCTCGGCAGTGGCACTGCCTTCTTCAGGACGGGAGCCCCCATGGCGTGGTGGGTTAGTTTTATAAAATATGTAGGGGGAGGGTTTGTTGACGCAGATGTTCGAAGGGGCTTGTAGGGAAAGGGAAGCACGGGGAAGACGAGTCTAATTTTGTCTCAATGAGGGAGGTGGTTGTGAGTTCTGTTCACAGGTGCATTGGTGGTATCTAAGGAGCTTGTAGGGATGGGAAGTACAAGAAGGGGGTTGGGGATAAGACTAATTTTGTCGCAATGAGAGACGACGGTTGTAGATTCCGTTCGCAGGTGCATTGGTGGCAGAATGGGCTTGTAAGGAAAAGGAAGCGCTAGGGGAGATGAGTCCATTTTTGTCGCGGTGAGTTATGACGGTTGTGGATTGTGTTCGGGAGGTGCATTCCTGGGTAATGGCGGTGCAGTGAGTGTGTTGTGGCGCTCTTGTATGACCGGGTCGTGTGGGGCCGTCTCCTTCCTTGTCTCCAAGGACTGGTTCGTCCAGAACCCGAAAAGAAAAAAAAATAGCCATGGCGGGAGTGTTGCGGCAGATGGTTGTTTAAGCTGTGTATTGTTGACAAAGTACCCACATTTTTTGTTAATTTTGCACTGAAAGTTTTGAACTGGGAACGACTTGCAAATTTATCTATTTGTTTGAGTCTTGAAGCCACTCTGCATGATGACTAATTTTATCCGTTATTACATGTCCTGACTGGCTGAAATATTTGGATACTGGAAGGTCGGGTGTGCACCTAATGTCGGACTTATGGTTGTTGTATCTTGTACGAAACGTGGATTTAGCGTGTCCAATGTACTGCTCTTTACATATGTGACATTCAATAAGGCATATTACTTTGTCTTAGTCACAGTCGACATTACTGCTAAGTGTTTGACGGTAATACGAATTCGTGGTAAATACAATGTTAGTGGAAAGCATTTGACGGCAGATCTAACAATTGGATTTTTCACATGGTTTACACCCCGTTGGTTTTGAAGGACTTAATATATTTAGTCTGACATGCACGAGATTGTCACGAATGTTTCAAACTCATCTAAAAGCCGCTCTAGGCGCGTCGGGGAAAATTTCTTTCAGTTTAGCCGAGTGCTGCATCAAATACTGATGTTTTTTTTTGCTTTTAATCGAGCGGATGGCTTGAAGCTTATTACTGCAGGTCAGTGTGAGGTTCACAGGATTTTTGTGAGCATTTCGCGTGGTGCCCTGAGAGAGCATTAAATTACGAAATTTCGCACGTGCCTTGTCTTTCGCATTATGAACAAAGGCCGTTAGGTATTCACGTACCTTGAACACCACCCTGACTTGTTCTAGATTCGTGTAGAACGTCATCGTTTGTGCAGATTCGGCGGCATCGGTCGACTTGACTATAAGGGAGGCTGTTTTGGCAATGTCCGAGGTACGAGCTTTTGGAACGAGACGTATTGCTGTGAATCGGTTGGTTTTCGGAAGAGCCTGGCGCTTAGTACATCATCTATGAGTTTCAAAGTGACATCCAAGAAGTTGATATTTGTGAGGGAAAAAGAGCTTGTGCATTTTTTAGTAGGAGTGAAGCTGGATAAAATTCTATTTTCCATTTAACAATTTATTTTTGTAAATGCGTGTCTTATAACTTTGACTCTTATTCCGTCGTTTTTCAAGTTTGTTTCCTGCGTAACTAGCGTTCTTGTGCCTAGCCTTCATTATGGTTGTAAACTCATACCACTTTTTTCGGCACTTCACACTTTTTTCTTGCGTGACCTTTTTCGCAATTAAATTAGTAATTTATCTTATCCTACGGCTGCGGTGTACGCGCTGCTCACTTTTGCTTATATATATATATATTGAGAGAGAGAGACAGAGATTATGTTACGTAGTCAGAAGCGTAGGCGAATAGCGGAGTTAGAATTTTCTCTCAATCTTGGGTAGGGGTGCGGGGGGAGGAAGCGGGGATTTTGGCAGGAGGAATTTATCATCGCGAACTGATTTGGCGTTACGGGCATAGTTTTAAGATCTTCTTGTTGACCGAATGTCTTCTTTACTTACCAGTAGAAACCATATTTATTTCTAAAAAGAAGGCGGGCGTCGGCTGTTCCTTCTTATATAAAATTATTTCCGTTGGGCAGCTGAGAGGAAGTGTGGCACGGAATTACTTTTACCCATTCTTAAACACGCGCGAGCTCCACGAACCCTTTCCTAAACCCCATCAGGCAATATGAGGTGTCGCTATTTGTTTGGCAGGAAGCGTCTGGTCGAGTTCGAGTTTTCTCGAACCTCCCGTAGCGCTCATATTTACTATGAGCTGAGCCAAGTTTACGCCGCAAGCTTAAGCAAGATTTGAGTCTAATAGATTATCGGCATACGAAACCCACCCTGCCGAAAAACCCGGATAACTTTGCACTCTCTGGATTGTGAAACTGGAAAACTGTTTCTAGAAACGAGAAATCCGGATAGCAGACAGAGTAATAATTTCTGAAATCCTGAAATCTAGATAGAAACCGGATAGATTCGTTGTAATCTAGATAGCGAAAATATCTGATCGGTTTTTTCGGTACGGCAAACACTGAATATATCATATATTTTTTGGCAATTGCAAACATCTCCAAGACATAATAATAAATACAATTCCATCCTCAACTACCCCCGCTTCCCTAATCTGCTAATACATTTTTAACTTGATTAGGTAATATATTAAAATTTAAATGGTCTACTGTTTTACGGGACTTGTGCTGTTCGCGAGGTCTCCTGTGTGTGTTGTGACGATACAATTTACTGCATGATATTTTGCAGAAATGCAAATATCATGCAGTGTTTATTTATTCTTATTATGCTATCGAAGATAATCTGCAATGTTACATGTCGCGGAGGAATCGTTAGTGTTATATAGACTTTCATTATTTCAGCCAGTACACCTTTGGAAGCATGATAATTGATCTGATAGGCTGACGCGCTTACTATCTCACCATGAAACACTTCCGCAAGTACAAGGTAATTAGGCTTATATTTAGTTCCTATCCTATCCTTAGCATTTTTTATACATATTGAGGGGAGGAAAGGTAGAAGGGACAGTTGGCGCAGAATCTCACTCCCCCCCTCCTCTTCCCCAACTCCGGATGGCACAACTCCTTTTGTCGTTCGCACTATACTTTCGCAAACAACAGCTGCCCTCCTTTGCTAGCAATCTCATCCATGGCCTTCCTATTGTTTGGCCAACACGAACAGAGAAGGACATTAGGTGTGGGAGGGTAAAGGCTTAGCTTTATATGGGAACCAGTGCCTGATCCCAATAGAGATATTGCCGCCCGCAGAGCCGAGAAAGCAAAGCTCGGTCACGGTCTTCTAAAAGATTCCCATTCATTCTCGCACTAGTTGTAACTTTCCCTTTGCTTTGTTGTTCTCGAAAGTGCCAGTTCATCCTCGCCCCGAGCGCGCGACGCTCGAACCTTTTTTGCCGAACTTTCGAGATAGTGACGCACGGTAGATAAGCAGCTACCCGCGACCTTGTCGAGGCAGTCTCGCTCGTGCTCTCTGTTGTCGCCGCCGAATCGCCGCCTGCTTTTCTGCTACCTCGACGCTCTTTCGTTCTTTACTTATTTTTGGTTGGCACAAGTTCGCCTATTAAACCGTTATTTTTGAGTTCACTGCTCGTCTTCGTGTCACCTCCGTTCGTGACAATATGTCGATTTTGAAATGATAGTCCGTCAACTCATCATCTAAAATTAAAAAAAAGACATCGAACGTGCGGTTGAGAAAAGCAAGTGCAGAAATCATGTATATTTTCGCTTGCTTGTGTAAACCTACAAGTAAAATAAGAACACGTGTCTATAAAAAAGCGAGACCAAAGAAAGCACAGCGAAATATTTTTTGCACCAATGATAGATTGTGTAGGGAATCCAGGAATTCATCATTTCCTTCTTTGTTCAGAAGCCCCCGAGGGTGGAGACTTTACCTACAGTAGCGGATTTCAAGAAACCAGTAAGTTTTTATATTGATGCTTGATTGAAAATAATGACGAAACTTGCAACATTTATGGTCACATGTGTTATAATTGCACACTTTTTCCAGGCCCACCGTAAGTTTCGGATTTATTGTTTTGTTTAGCCACTCATTTGAGCGGACGTGTGTTTGATTTCGTTACCTTTATATTAATTTTATGCTTACATGCCCATTCTGTCAATTGTTTTATGCTTTATATCACCAGAATATGGGTCACTGTTGACTATGCTTCTGTTCAGTATGTTTGATTGATATTCCGGAGCCTCCACAAGCTTCATCACGACTGATAGGTCATTTGAACTTTTATCCTGTGGTCAGTTTTTTGCTGGGGTATCGATTAGCTAGCCAAGCAGTAAATACAGTAAATATTAAAACAATTCCTCAGAAAGTGTTTTATTGGTTTATGTAAATTAAAGTTACCGGTAGAGCGCTCGATAAGTACGGATAGAAAGTGCTCATCGAACGCTCCACTTGAGCTTTAGGATCAAGTAGTTAATGCTAAACTGAACACTGGTGGGGTGCTTCCGTTTCTTTTTGTGAAGTGTTGGGATACTCTGAAATGTCCACCAATAATGACAATATCTGACAAAAAGCAAAGAAGCTGACTCTTTCTCACGCGAAAGTAACCCGTCACTCTGGTGTGCTAAGAGAGCCTCGCATCCCGTCAAAGCCCTTCAGCCCATCAAACCCCTCCGCCCTTCAATCCGCAATCAGCCGTCCAGACTTTTCACCTTTTCATGCACCCTAATTACTTCAAGCCTTTACACGCCCAAATGACCTTGAACCATAGATAAAAATTCAGCTGGAAACTATCGGAAGTGCATTTGAAACCTTAAGGCTTTCATGCGTGATGTAACTGAACATACGACAAGAAGAAACGTGTTCACAAACCCGGGCGCAAGCAGCTGTAGACAAAAGCGATTAGGCCAAATAGAGACTCCTCGTTTTTTAACGAAAGAGGAACTCGGTACACAAAATGCCGTTGGCTAAACTTTTGAAATGTGACGTAGTTCAAAAAATGAAAAAGAACAGAGGCAGCACATGCACATATACACACTGTCAATGGCCTGTGTAGTGAAAACCACGAGCTTGAAACCAATGTACTCCGCCACGGTGGCGTTTCCGGCGTCATTTCTGCACGGTGAATGAGCTTTTGTTGCTGGGCGGACAAAGAGTCGCAAGATCAGTGCATTAGGAGATCCCCTTGACCCACACACACAGCTGCTCTAAAGGTCGTTCGCACACTTGGAGTGGGAAGTCGACACTCAGCGTCCGCTCGTTGCTGTCGCCCAATGCAAACATGATTAAACGGCTTCCCCAGCACATACATCCCGAAGGGTCAGGCAAGCTCTCGCACAGACCGGTTAAAACGATTTTAATGGGTGCTGTGTTTTTTACGGAAAAATTGGGAGAGATCCCAGAGGCGTCTCAAAAACTATGACGGGCCTCTTATACCCTAAAGTAATTTCTGAAGGGTACGTCAGGCTCCGGAAATCTTTGGAAAAACTACTCAATCTAGCTAAATATTTGGAAAAATACGTAAACACACCTTAGTAATTCTGGTGGGCACCATAAAGTGCTCCGAAAGGGTTATAGCGCGAGAGCGTCACATTCCTGAAAACGTTTATACCCGCGAAAATGCTTCGTCGCATTTCAGAAGGGAAATTTGCGAGTACTCAACATTGGTGGGCATTCGAAATTCTAGGGCGCACGTGCTCCTAATACTGGGACTGCATAGCAACAAATTGTTGTCCGCGAGTATAAGGTTCAGTGGCTGCAATTCACAAATCGAAGTAGGGAACGAAAATACAAAACTTAATTTTACAATGTAATTTAAATCATATCTCTACCCGCACACTAGGAATATGCGTGCCCTTAGACAGTCGTACGGCGCAAAATGCGTTTTTGGGGAAATGAACTTTCTTCTGCTTCTTAAACCTCACAATCCGTTGCCTTGACGACAAAGATTCGTATTCTGTTGGCATGTGAGGACGATTAGACACGAAAGAAAAGAACAAACATATTAATATCGTCACGTAGAAAGAGGTTCCCCGATTTGTTAATTTCGCTGCGCTGGAGTCTGCAGGTCTCGTATTGTTTGCAAGCTTGTGGCGTTATCTTTTTCATGCTGCTCATGCTGCCCGATTTAACATCATAATAGTGCGAATGTCGAAACCACCACAATCCCACGCCTGGCTGTTTGAGCCTCCAATGGTACCCCCATCCTTTTTACGAAAAATGCCAGGGCAATGTCGTGTGCACATTTAAGAGTTATATTTCTGGTACTTGGCCACTTTTAAAGTGAAGTCGTTAATGATAAATTTGGTGGCGGACAAAACGGGGCTTGTAGCATTTTATGGTAGCGATAACAATTTAAGGATACCAGGCTTCAGACGATGAATGGATATGGTGTCGAGCCGTTCGTCGGTGCTCAAAAACATGCATACTCTTAAAAAAAACATGAAATTGCCGTCATGGGCATACCAAAGTGACGTTTCGACCGCTGCTGCGACCTACAATTTGGCGACGCCCGTGTTGTTAGAATGGTTAATCTTGTGGACCCTGCTGCGCAATGAGGAATGGATCGCATGCCTCAAAGTTTGACTAACGTCGACCAAAGTGAAGCACCGCGGTCCGGATCCAAGAATTCCCGGCGTTGGTGTGAGTTGAGCGTGAGAAACGTCATGCAACTTGTTTTCAGTCCCTGAATTTGCACCACCGCGCCTAGACAAATAAAAGCGCGTGCCTCTGTCGTTAAAAAGTCGCACACGTACGTAATGCGCCAACTGTGTTTGGATGACGTTGTTAAGAGGATCGGTAGTGCTGGAAGACGTGTTTCAAATATCGAACCGTACAGAAGAAGGGTCTTTCCATAGACTAGGTATGCGGCACTATATCCTAAGTCTTGTTTAACTACGGTTCTCAGATTTGAGAGCACGATGGAAAGTGGTGTGCTTCAGTTGTTTTTGTTTTTGTGCGGTTTCCGTGAGTCCTTGAACTATAAATAAAATATTTTCCACGAAGCCGCTTTAAATGATAGTGTGAGCGCTAATTCGACTGCATGAAATTCTGAAAAGTGCAATGACGTTTTAAATTCTCTAGGTTTCAAGCTGTCCGCTTTGGTAATGAGGGATAGATAAGGTACATAAAAGTGTGCTATTTATGAACTGACGACGTAATTTGCGGTGGTGGACTTAGGTATATCTTAGAATAGTTTAGGTATTATTTCAACAGGTCAACAGAGCTTTGTGCACATGAAAATGTAAATGGTTCTTTCAAACGAATTGAATGATATAACTACGTGAATATAATGCTAGTACAGACACGATATTGAATTTATTTTGAAACATGACTGTGCAGTTCGTAGGTGCTTTATTTCTAGTTATGTTTACAAATTACGAACAAAAAACCCTTGGAATAATAGAAACAATACATGAAAACAAAATCCTAATACGGAAACCATTGAACTCTCAAGGTCTTAATCAGAAACAAAATATATGAATTCACCGGATGTGTCTCGAATTAAAACAGCTTGTTAGGGAGAATACGGAGATCTTTTATAATGTAACACCTAAAAGGTTTATAAAGAAGGCACTAGAAAAGAATTGGCGCTACGTAAAACTCCCCGCTAAATCGCGTCGCACGATATCTCAGGAAAACAAAAACTAAAGAAGATATAGAAATAAGCGACCGAGGATCTTTTTTCTTCTACTTAATATTGGCACAAAAAGCACAGGACAAGAAATATTATAAAAATATTTTTTGATATACATTATATATGTTAGACCTCTAGATATCTAACTATTATCATCTGGTTATCTAGTAATCACAGTTCCTTTCCATTGCAAGAAACGCGCCAAAATATTTTATATTCAAAAACGTGGACGTGTCTCTGAAACCGGCTCCTATCGCCCAATTCTAATTATTAGTCCAGTTCGAAGCTGCTTGGACAAGTCATATCTAAACAAATGAAAGGTTACCTTAAAATATTATATAACATTCAGATCTCAGCATGGCTTCCGCCGAACAAGTTATCGACAACCACTAAACTTGTTTAAACCTTTCATGGCCTCAGCCGGACGATTAATTGCTGCGGTCATAATGATATTATCTTTCCGTACTTCGCAAAAGCGTTTGATAAAAGTATCAAATTCTAAATTATATTCAAAATTAAGGTGATTAAAAAAAAACTGGGTGATATAAAAACTGTTTTCACTTCACATTTTTTCCCGGAAACAGTTTGTCGAGATTAAGGGGTATGTCTATTCATTTATCGGAAAATTCAGGATTTCACAGGGGTAGTGTTTTGGCCCCCTCGTGTTTCTCATGTTTATAAATGATCTGCCCAATGACATGACTGTATGGATTAGGCGTTTTGCAGACGAGTACGTGATATATAAGAATATAAAAAAGTATCGATGACCAGGACGAATTAAACTGCAATCTACAAAAAAATATATTTAAGTGATGAGATTATTGGAAAATAGTGTTAAATCAAGAAAAGTTTGTTTTGTCTCGTTATCTCGAAACAAATGTATTAATTTTTAGCTGAAGCATTCACGAAACCGGTCTTTACAAAATAAACGAACTTATGTATAGAGGTATCTAATATAAACCCGACTTCCTTCGGAATACCCATGTTGATCATGTGTGCAGTAAGGCCAATGAAACACTCTGTTTTCTAAAGCGAAACATGGCCAGTGCGACCCCAGTAATATAAAGTCTGGCTTATAAAATGTTAGTAAGACCCATTAGAGAATATGGTAAAATTTTATGGAACCCTTATGCAATACCCAACTGTCTTAAACTCAAAATAAGCGAAAAACAATCAGCAAGTGACCCACAGCATGTTGGATGCGGATACGTTGTACTTCTTCTATAGAGTGCACAGGCTTTGCTATATCTTCCGAAATATTCTTTAAAGCTTTTGTTTCCATGTATAAAACTTTCATGAGGGGCCACAGCACTTTTGGCGGCTTGCAGCCACTCCATTTCTTTCAAGTGACGAGCTGTTAGGGAGGTGAATTCTCCGAGAACGTGTGCATTTTCTTTGAGCTCGGGTATAAGGTTGTGACAAGGAGATATTGCAGGCAGGGTCGGGGCCGGAATAGGCTTCAAGTTATCGTCTGAAACACCGGTGGCACGGCTGCTCGTTACTTGCTGGAACCACTCGTCTTCAGATGGTATTCTTATTATGGACAAAGAGTGCAACATTGACAGTGCTGTGTGTCGTCACCCGTTTATACCTTACTCCGCGGTCTGGACTTAAATGGCAAAATAGTTCGAAAACAAAACCAAACAAAAATTGCTGGCTGGTTTGGTGCCAGGGAATATGATCACAGCCGAAATGTTACGTCAAAGGGAAGGCGCGTACTTTACTAAAACCTTTTTCAAACATGCGACCAGCTGCTCTTTAGCGGGTGGCAAGTGGATAAGCATTCAGTGAAGGAACACTGGCGCAGCACCCTTGTGACGTCACGTCGCTGTGAATCTGCGCCTGATTTGTTCTACGGCGTACCGCAGCAGCATGGGGACGTCACGTCACGGCCGTACGGCTGATGATCAATGTTGCCATTCCTATGGCGGATAGGTTCGGTTTCGACATAGAAGCTCGAAACTAAATTTTGACGCGCATTATTTATAAATCTTCACATATTATGAAAACAAAAATATTTTTTTTAAGAAGAAAATTAAAAACTTTTACTTTGACTTAAAAAAAAACACAATATGGAAACAAATTCCTCGTCATTCAGACACACTGCTTTAGCTGAAAACATTCGTAATGGCAGAATCCAAAATATTAACCGGAGTCGCTCTTTAAGCTAAAACGAAGTATATCTCGAACAGTATAAGCGGGAACTCAGGAGTATCTGACCTTCGAGACATGATACGCTACCTCGAGGCTCATAAAACAGAGAGGGGCTACGAGAACGTTGGCTTACCTCCTTTACATATACGCACCCTAGCAGCCCCCTCTGTCAGTACACTGCTCAATTACACTCGAAGTAGGGCTGCATGTATCGAAGGCCTAGCGCTCCGACGTTCCCAATCGTACTTGTCGCACGAGTGCGTGTGTTCCAGGACTCACAGTCAGTAGTAGCATTTTGGAAATGGGACAAAACTGTACGAGTCAAAACAACACACGACGAAAGGCGCGGTGAAAACAGCACACGACAAAACAGCTCGGTCAATACAACACGGCGTGAAGACGACATAGCTACACACCCGTCCGCACGTACCATATGTTTCCTTCAATATGTTATGGCTGCGTGACTGGCATTTCAAGAGTGCATGCAGTCGGTAGCGAGGTTGCATTGAAAATATTCTCACCGAATCGTTGTCTGGCTGTAACGGATTCTGTGAGGTGTCGCTGCGGGTTTTCGGGGACCACGCTGCTACCGTTACGACGTGGGACATCGTCAACGTCAGCCCATCGTCGGGTTTCCGTCACGCCCCCTGATGATCGATGCACAGGATCTATCGGCAGCGCATGCTCACCGCACCACCCAAGAGGATCAAAATAAAATGAGATTCATCAGGCCGCGGTCGCAGTAGGTGGCGACGGTCCATTAAAATATTCTCACCGAATCTTTCTCTCGCCATAACCAGACTCCGCCAAGTGTCGCTGCGGCTTTGCGGGAGACCACGCTGCTACCGTGACGACGTGGGCCATCGTCAGCATCAGCCCATCGCCGGGTTTTCGTCGCTTCCCTGATTATCGATTCACATGATCCCTCAGCAGCGCAGGCTCACCGCACCACCCATGAGGACAACATAAAACCAGCTTCATCATGGCCGCCGTCGCAGTCGGTGGCGTGGTTGCATTGAAATATTCTCAACAAATCGTTCTGCTTGCCGTAACCAGGTGAAAGCGCAATTTTAAGCTTGACTAGAACTGTCATTGTTCATGCGACCGACTGATGTGTTTTTCATTTTACTACTGCCGAAATGTCCGGGTCGAATGTTTGTGTTGCGTTTCTAGTAGAAAATTTTGCCTCTATAAAATGATTCACATGCTCGGTATGCAAAAACAAATATCATTTTGGCCAGTTTTGCACGGAAATTGCAGAGGCCTCTAAGGAAGGCATGGGAGCTGCAAAACGTGAAAAGTGGCACTGCAAAACCTGCCGCACTCAGGAAAATAAAAGCGGAGCTCTTACTTCGCAGTATAGCTCACAAGATAACGCATGAGTAGTCGCAACTCAGTTACAGGGATTTTGGACAAAAACTTAACGTTTTATTAACAATCAAATCAAGCGTTGATACCTTCCTGTCCCTCCCTTCTAAGGTGGACAAGCTTTTAACGCTAAAGCCAACAGTGAAAAGGATGAAAACGCATGTTCAAGAGCTGAAAACTAAAGTGAATGGTTTGTTAGCCAAGTGCGATACAATGCTCAAATGCACAAATACCAAAAAAATAACTGAGGTGGAAAAAAACAAAAAAACAAAAAAAACACGGAGCTTAAAGCAACCGTTAGTTCACAGGAGGAAATGATTCAGTCTTTGAGGGAGTAGCTCAACTGCGAAGAAAAATATAGTCGCCTTGCAAACCAGGAAATTCAGGGGCTGCGAACATCTCCGAACGAAGACCTTCGACAAGTTGTGAGCGACTTGGCAGCAAAACTTGTGCTTTCCGAATTCACAGCTACAGATATTAGTGCTATTCATCGTCTTCCTGTCAAACCTGGATCAAATCCAATAGTTTTGGTTAAGGTTGCCTTAGCACAAATTAAAGAAAGTTAGCTTCAACCGCACGGCAGGCTATGAGTACTTGTTCAGGCATTTACGGTAGATAATATCCTCTTTAACGATAATCTTGAAAAACACAACCGACATCAACACTGGTTGGTCAGAAAGTGTCAAAGGAAAAACAATAGAAATTCTTGTCATTGAAAAAAAAATTGCGAAGAACGGAAAGTCCTCATTGTTGCGCATTAACCGTTTTGCTGACTTGGATAAAATTGTTCAGGCGTTGCCATTTAATTAATTTAGTTCTGAAGCTGTTTGTCTTATTGGAAAAACCAGCATGAAAATCTAACCAGTCAACCTGGTAACTAAGCTGGTCAAGCTGGTAGATATGGTAGTCAAACTGATCAAACTTCCAATCAAGCTGGTTTAAGCTGGGCAGAGCTAGAATTTGAGCTGGTCAGTCTGGTTTAAGTAAAAACCAGCATGGTCTAACTAGAATCTGGTTTTAGATTCAATCTGGTGTAGCTGGGAGCCAGTCTGGTCCTAACTGGTCAAACTGGTTTAACTGGTGTTCCGTGGAGCCAATGTGGTCAAGCTGGGAGACAGACTGGTGAAGCTGGTCAAACTCATAACCGTATTGGTCAAGCTGGTCCTGCTGGGAGCGCGCACGCCAAGGTCGGGAGAGATGGTTGAACTGGCATTGCTGGGAGCGCGCGCGCCAAGGTCAGCTTGGGCTGGGACGAGGCCATGTTCTTTTTTTTTGTTCTGTTGTTTTTGGTGGACGACCGGACGCTTCAGGCGCGCTGCCAGCTGCCTTTATGTGCAAGAAACGAGAGAGAGAGAGTGTGTTAGAAACAAAAAATTTCAAATACGTTTGGCTTGCTTGGGGAGATTTTCGAAGAGACGGCTGTGTGCGCGTGGTTTCGAGACTACTTGAACAACGGCGCAAGTGAAGCGCGTTTTTAGGAGACAGCGAGCGGCAGCCCTTTCAGTGCGGGAAGAGGTCGGACGTC
>JAZHYW010050784.1:0-20245 GCA_037355805.1 Ixodes ricinus | reverse complement strand
GGGTCATTCCACGTAAAACGTCCCAGACATTGCGATCGACCCCTTCCGATTTCTAAAAAAAAAAAAAAAATTCATAGGCTTTTGCCCCAATGTCCGTAGTCATGCTCCTAAAATATTTTTGGCGAAACATTTTTTTTGATGATGTAAGTGCGGTTTGAATTTTTGAAAACAGCGTGAAACTAGGCATCACTCAATAATTGATGAAAAATCAGCTTTTTAGTGAAACACCTAGCAATATTTTTTCTTAAATTTGCATGGCTTTCGAACTTTCAATGTGGTTGGGCTTCTGAAGTTACGTTTAATTTAAATATTTAAAAAAAAACTACAAAATTTCTTCAAATCTTTTACATTTTTGTTATTTTATTAAAAATATCTAACTGCTCCGGGACTTAATATAACTTTTTACCGGCTGCCCTGCAGGTATATACTCTATAAAAAAAAATTAAAATTGCTCAATTAAATATCTTGCAGTAAACAAAAATCCTGAAGTTGCAAAAAACTGCGTTTTGACGCATAAACAGCCGTTTATTTCACCCTGAGGTGGTCCAAGTAAAAATAGGAAATATGGTGAGTTTGGAAGAACAATCGATAATATTTTGATTCTGAAAGTTTAATCAAAGTAATTTTTTGTTTAAAGCGAGAAAACAGTTTTTGAAGTTGAACTCTGCACCACAACCCACGTCGCTTCTTAACGCCTCTTCGCCGCACAGCACGCAACCTGCGACGATAGCTGACACGATTAGGTCCAAAGAAAGAACGGAGTTTTCTTCCGCTTCGCTTTGTCCGTCTTTCCGGCTGCAAGGGAAGAAACGGCGGGTATCGTGTAATAATCGGAGGTGCCGCCAGCGGCGATGCAATAGCAGGCCCGTTGTGTCCTTTGTACCCGAGGGCGGCTTGAAACGCGATGCGTAAACGACGGGCGGCATCAAGTGACCAGGACTTCTCCATGCCATGTCAAAGGTCTCACGGCCACCTCCGATTCCTAAAATAAAATTGATGGCTCTTCACCGTAACGTTTGCGGTGCCTCTCTAAAAGAGTTTATGACGAAAAACAAATTTTATGGGGTGATGGTGGTTCGAACTAGTAAAAGGGGGTGGAACTACGAGTCATTCAATAATTTATGAAAAGTAAGACTTTTACGGAACACTGGAATATTTCTGCCTAAAAACCCTACGGTATTTGGATTGCTATGTAATAAGGATCATGGTCATGGAATGTGGTATGCTCGAAGCAGCTTTAAAAAATAAGGAATATATGAGCATTTTAGCATGTTTTTAGTTTGGTTACAAACTATGGCTTAACGCTGCATGCGGCTGTCAATACTTTTATTGACAGCTCTGTAGGTATACTGTACACAAAAAATGTTTCAGACCATAGAACTCAATATCTTGCAGAAAAGAAAAAAAACTAACTTTGTGCAAAATTGCGCTTTGCCTTTAAAGAGCCGTCAATTCAGCCTTGAGGTGGCCCAAAGAACAATACGTAACATGGTGACTTCTACAAAAGAGTTTATTTCCTTTTGTTCTTGAAAGCTTAATTAAAGTAATTTTTGTTCTCAAGAGGAAAATACATTTTGAAGTTGAGCTTTCGCGCCGCAGCCTGGCGTCTTTCCTTGCGTCTCTTATCTGTACAGCACGCCGCCGTCGAGCCCGGCAAAGCGTGCGACAGTTTCGCGGTGTGCGCACGCAGGTAGAAAGCAGGACCTCGAGTTGTCGGGTACATCTTGGTGGGAAGAGCTTTTTTCTACTCTTGTTGCTTTATGGCTTTTCCTATTTTGACCGTTTTGCTTGGCTGTGTCCTCCTGTGGACTTCCACTGTCTTGATATCAGCGAATGCCTACCGCTGCCAGGTAAGAGCATCCGCTTGTAAGCTAGCTGTTTCTTACGTACACATCGCAATCACTCTCTCTTCTCGACGTCAGAACGAGGTGTAGACAGCAACACAAAAGCCCTGTGAACGGGCAATCTCATACAACGAGGGGATGTGGGTGTTAACGAATGCGCGAAGTTGGAGAGCTCCCGCCTCGTTTGTGTTTAAATCGGCTTTGAAACGGCAAATTCTTGCGTCGCTGAATAGTTCCGCTTTTCACCGCAATATGCCTGACAGCTAGATTTCACGGCGATATTATCGCGTTTCCCTTTAGGAGAAGTCCACGCGAACTGATGCCGCCCGTCGTTTACACATTGCGTTTCGAGCCGCCCTCGGGTACAAACGGCACAACGGGCCTGCAAGTGCTACGCGCTGGTGGCACCTACGATTATTACACGATACCCGCCGTTTCTTCCCTTGCAGCCGGAAAGACGGACAAGGGGAAGCGGCAGAAAACTCCGTTCTTTCTTTGGATCTAATCAGCGTCAGCTATCGTCGCAGGTTGGCGTGCTGTGCGGCGAAGAGGCGTTAGAAGCGACGTGGAGCGAGAGTTCAAATTCAAAAATTGTTTTCTCGCTTTAAACAAAATTACTTTGATTAAACTTTCAGAATCAAAAGATTATCGATTGTTCTTCCAAACACACCCATATTTTGTATTTTTAACTTGGACCACCTCAGTGTGAAATAGACGGCTGTTTAGGCGTCAAAACGCACTCTTTTGTAACTTCAGGATTTTTGTTTACTGCGAGATATTTAATTGAGCGGTTTTAAACATTTTTATAGGTTATATACCTGCAGGGCAGCCGGTAAAAAGTTATATTAAGTCCCGGGAGCAATTAGATATTTTTCGATAAAAAAACAAAAATTATAAATTTTCGACATTTTGTAGTTTTTTAAAAAAATATTTAATTTAAACAAGACTTCACAGGCCTAACCACATTGTAAGTCGAAAACAATACAAATTTAAGAAAAAAATATTGTTGGGTGTTTTACTAAAAAGATGATTTTTCATCACTTATTGAGTGACGCCTAGTTTCACGCTGTTTTTAAAAATTCAATCCGTGCTCACGTCATCAAAAAGATTTTGTCGCCAAGACTATTTTAGGGCATGGCTAGGGACATTGGGGCGAAAGGCCAGGAATTTTTTTCAGAAATCGGAAGGGTCGAGCGCAACGTCTGGGACGTTTGACATGGAATGACCCAACAAGGATCTAACCCAACTGAAGCATGCAGCCAGATTGAAACTTGCAGCTGAACTGAAGATTTTGCCAATCTGAAGCGTGCAGCCGAATCGAAACTTCTAGCCGAACTAAGGATGTAGCAGAACTAAAGCGTCCAGCCAAATCGTGGCGGCCATAGATGTGTGCGCGAATGCTGAGCGCGTGCTGATGGCGAGCTTCCACAGCTCTTTTGCAACCCGCATTCCGCACCATCAAGATTGCCGGTCTTAGCAGCCTATTGATGTGAGCTCGTTCTGAGCATGCGCTCTAAACAGTACCCACAAATATGGTGTCCAGTGAATACTCTCTAGAGGCCGAATTGAGGCTTCAGCCGGATTGGGACGTAACACACAGGAGAGCCGATCGGATCGTATAGTTTATGCAAAAATGGTTCCCTAAAATTCTCTAATATGCTTACCCTTGCTTCAGAGTAACAAGACTGTTTCAGTCAGGGTACTGAACATCACTCTTGTCAGATTATCTGTAGTTTCACTTGAAATCGCAGGAAACGCTTCAGCTGTCCCAGCAATGTTAAAACACTCCAGAAACAAAAGCAAGAATATACGGCTTAAATGTTATGAGAGATTATGTAATTCTCAGAAAGTCGCAATTTCAAGTTGTAACGACCACCAACTGCGTCTGCAAGAAAATCGGGAATAATGTGTCGGTACTCTAAGCGCAGTATATATGTAGTGACTCTAGCGTGGGGTATGCGACGATACGTTAAAAATGGTAATATTAGCGATTTTCATCGCGCGTTTTTCATAGCCACTTTCACGAGTTCGTATTTAGACCGCCAGGCGCTGTGAAAGTCTGATTCGCTCGAGAAGGCTGGCAAGCGAACCTGCCGTCACAGATTTCTGTTCTAGCCGCTAGGTGCAGTCGATTTCGCTGAAGTCGCAAATAGCGACAATATAGGAAAATACTTACTTTGTAATCGGTGCGAAGGAACGCTTGGCGCTGATTCCCCGGCAGCGGTAGTAGAAGGGATATTTCCTAAAAAGAACGAGAAAAAAAATGTCGCAATTCGTTAATTAAACATCGAAGGCTGTAGAGTTCTGTCCGGGGCTTGTTCAATGCTCCGGTTGGGATCCTATTAGGGTTATACTGCAGAATCCTGAAGTGCTGGATTCAACATGGGCAGAGGTTGCGCAAGCTGTCAACTCGCCCGGCTCGCTGGGAACGAAGACCCATATCCTCGTTCTCGCATATTTGAGCACACTTCACTATACCACAGGCGCAGGAAGGTTTCGTTTGATGAAATTTGGGATATATGTGCAGGAAAGATCGAGGCGTACTAGACGAGTTGTGACAGAAGCTGTTTTACATGGACCCGGAAGAGTACCGGAGACTGGAGCTCGTCAGGCTGGAACAGCTCCCGCAGCTCTCTTCACGCGTGGAACCAAGCGTCTCCCGACAAAACGGACGAAGCACAATAATGTGTCAATTCTGTTTTGTTTTTTTTTACCAGGAAAAAAAGAAGAAATCTAATGTTGTTGCTTCACTAAACGCATTTCAAGACAGTCCCCGCCCATTGTTAGTGAGTGAAATGCGCTCGACTAGTCGTAGTCCACACGTCCGCGGACTGCAAGGCTATTTAATTTTTATCGCAGTAACCCTTTACGACAAAAAATATAGTGTTATCGTTGTTATTGCCTAAAAAAAGACAGCAACATTTTTTTAACAACTTTCTACCGAAAACTAATACCCCATTCACATGGGAGCATAAAGGTACCTTTAGCTAATGTCCTTTAAATAAAGGGAGCTGATTGTCTTCTTCACACGTCACATAAAGGTCTCTAGCTAAGGGAGGGTCAATGGTAAAGGGAGTTCACCAACCTCTTTTACAGCTACCGGGAGTAGCCTCGGATCTCGCTCTTTCGCCTTGTGATTGACTGCCCCAGTGGAAGTAGTCGGCGACATCAAAGAGCCTCGACTGGCAATAAATTCTTAGACATATTGGCCCTCATTCAAATTCAAAAACGGCTGGGTCTCGAAACGTGGGCTCGTCGACGGCCAAAAAAGGTCCCAGTGGATGCCGCCCAGGTGGATTAGAAAAAAAAGAAAAAAAAAAAAGAAACCGAAGTAAGCGCGGGTCTTTTTCCCCGAAATACGTCCTCGACCGTACTTGAGTTCCATCGTCAAAGGAGTCACTCGTCATGCTCCTGCTTTTTGCCAACACAAGAAATCGCCTGGTTTAGGCGCTTCGTCAAATGCAATAAAGATGCGATAGCATTTGATGGGATATTTTAAAGAGTAGCACTTTAAATCGGAATAACGCTGAGATACGTTCCCGCTACGTTTAGCAGGGAAATTGTGACACAAGGTCACATGACACTGTAACTTTACGTGACTCAACGACGTCCCGCGTCACACCCTGTGTCACGTGACACTTTTGCCGCGTGACACAATGACGTTTTTATGCTTATGTTAATTACTGTAATTAATTCCTAAGTCGAAAAACGCAACTATAGATTCAACTTCTGATACTGCGACGCAAAGTCGTACCAATTACGGGTATTTTAGAGCAACCTACCAAAATGGAAACCCTTTGATTCAGGCAAAGCATATGCTCCTGAGGTAAACAAATAGACGTTGAGTCACATAAACACGACGTTTTGTATGTTAATCTAGCTTTTCTTTTATTTCTTTGTCGAGAAAATAAATGACGCAATTTCTTAATTTTGGTACCTGAAAATACAAGTTGCTTGTACGAATAATAAATAGCTATATAGTTACTCGGTTCATGGTTGAAATAGTGCTTATTGCCAAAGCAAAGCAGAACATATACTGTCAGTTTAGCGGTTCGAACCGGCTTGAACCGTTATTTTTGCTTCCCGGAACTGAATGGGAACTGACCCGAAAGGCGTGAACCCGAACCCGAACCGAACCGTTTAAAATTTCGGCTTTACACACTGGTTAGGGCTATGGCCCGGAAAGTATGATAAAACAAGTACTGGTAAAGGGAATACTGCTTCTGCATGCTTTTGATAATTCATTCTTGTGTTTAAGAAAGATAGTATCTATGACTGGTAATTATGTGACTCGCGGGGTCGCACAAGTATGCTGCAGCATAGGTAGAATACACGAAAAATTATTCCCATAAAAATTGTCTTTTCCTGATTAGCGAATATGTATGTGGTAAGGACGGCTTTCGGTTGGGTTGATTATTTTGTTTTTACTGTTTTTTGTAATATTTCATACAGAACTTGAACAAACGCCTCAAGTTGCCTACGTTAGTCAACTTGAGGCGTAAATGAGAAGTACATGGCTACTTTTTTCTTTGGAAATGTTTCAATTACACAGTTTTTGGTTTATCAATGGTATTACACGGTCCAGATTTGATAACAAGATAGGGCCAGGTGATCAGGGTCTCCACGTTCTATGTTTCTTAATGATATAGCTTTGGTATTGTTCCCTCTGTAAATGTGTCGATTTCGTTTCGAGAAGGCCTTTTTTTTTTGCGTGGTTGCAGCTGTGTCAATAATTAATTGGGGATTGATTGCAAGTATCCGTTGAGTTTTATCTCGTGTCATTGCTTTTCATTGCGTTTTATTTTAAGCAACAGAAGTAACAAAGGACAAAAATGTCCTCTGTCGAGCTGTATTTCCGCTTGCATATTATTATCAGCTTAGCAGCAAAAAACTTTATCTGTACTATTATTCCATTGAGAACGCGGTTTGACCTCCATGCAATTTGATTCGCTGTTCTGACTCGTAGCCTGACTCGTAGCTTCTGAACAACGCAAATTCACTGGTTCTTCTCACTGGAGCCGCTAATATGCGAAGAAGCTCGCCTGTGACCACAAGCTTTCACATAGAAGTGTGCAAACATAACGAAGAAAACAATTAGCTCACAGATTATTATCAGAGTGGAACAATGGTTAACCGCAGCCCTTGAAGGATTGGACCAAAACAAAAAGGCAGATGACGGCAAACTATGTCATCTGGAGCTGCGTCAGATAGGACTTCCACCAGAGATACAGGCGAAGAGCGGGACCAAGGAGCGAAAGGAGGTATTTGTTAGTAAATTCCGTCAAGCCCCGCGGAAAATGAGAATGGAACGTATCCCGTTTGTTGGCACTGGATAGAATGTACCACTTTCGTGCAGCTACGGGAACTGTTCCGTAAAAATACAGAAGGAATGCGAATGGAAATTGTCCCGTTTGTTGGCCTTGCACCGATTGTGCCGTTTTCATGCTGAAACGGGAAGTGTACCGTACAAAATCAAACTTGCCATTTTGCTGAGGAGCAACAGTTTCCCGTGTATGACTATGACTAACGACGATATTACAAAGTAAAACCCGTACTTAATTTTTAAAAATGTGTCCAGTACTGAGCGTGCATAAAGAGGCAAAAATTGTTAATTTTAACTGTGAGGCATTTCTGTATGCATCCTTCGCACTGGTTTCCTAGCGGTATGTTGCTGTAAGCGATATAGACCTCTTTCGAAATACTGCCCTCTGTTCTGTTGATTGCCTGTACAATGGAGGATCAAAACCGCAACGTCACGGCACACTTTATGTGTTTGATTGGATTAGAAGGCAAAAACACACTCACAAAAGAAGGAGACGAGCAGTGACGTTACACTTTCGACGATGTTTGATTGGCTCGTCGGCTCTAGCGCTGGCCACGCCAACGCTATCGCTGTCTTACGGAATGACTTGCACGTTCCATGATGTCAGTTGTTCCGCATTTGTGAAGTGGTTTCGACCTTCTAATATTCGGCACGTGACTTTCGAAAGGGGTCTATAACGTGAACATACGATGAGCGCCAACGAAAACCTAACCCTCTTGCCCCGCGGCACCGCCGTCTCGGGCGAGAGGGTTACGTGATAGCACACCAATTGGATGATTACGTAATTACACAATCTTACATAATTAGGCCGAACATAACAACGGCGGTGCATCGGGGGGAGAAGGTTATGATGGACCTCATGAGTACCTGATGACGTGATCATATATTCGCATACTCTTACATAATTAGGCCCAACGTAAGAAGTGCGGCACCTCGGGGTAAGAGGATTGTGTAATTTATGCATGATTACTTGATTGCGTAAGACGAAATCACGTAATCTTACTCAATTATTCCCAACGTTAGGTTAGTCCTAACTGACCATGTGCACGTAAGCACGTAAACGTACGTAACTAGACCTATTGTGAGGTTAGGCCTAACATTACGTTGGGCATGATTGCGTAACTTTACGTGATCACGTAAACACGTCTTGATCGGTTATTTACGCATGTTACATAATTAAGACCAACGTAAGTTTACGCCTAACCTTGCGTTGGGCCTAAGTACGTAGGATTACATAACCAAGTACCTGCGTGATTCCGACTAACTCTAGGCCTAACCTAACGGGACACGTGATGAGGTAATCGTGCGTGACACGCGATCACGTAAAGTTATGCCTAAGGTTAAACCTAAGTAGTAAAGAACGCAGTCGTAAATCTGCGTCCTTGGACTCTTGACGCACGTGCAAGCAACAGCAGCTGCTGAAAAAGAAAAGACAAGCCTCGGCATAGCACATCTTCATCGGCAATGCACACTTGTGATTGCGTTGATTATATTGATAAAGACCACGTGGTTAATGATAAAATAATTAATTACGACATTTATTCAGTATTACATATTAATAATGAAAGACATGATAAACAGAGTTACATTTTCAGACGCTGCAGGTTTTGTTTAAAGGGGAAGGTAGGGCACTTATGCATTTGAGAAAAAACACTTGAATTGCGTTCATTTGGCCTTTAGAATAAGATATATCACAATTGATGTTTCAATGCGACGCGCCGGAGAGCCATAAGAGCAATTTCAAAATAGGGCTGAAGCCGCGCCTTCCTAGCCGTTGGGCAGTCAAAAGATCCGTCGATGACGTCACGAACGGCGACTGTCTTTTGCGTTTGTCGCGTTTAACAATACTTGCGCAGCAAATGGTTTGGGTATTCGGGTTCACGGGGTAAAAATAACCTAAAATCCACTTCTAACTCATTTTTTCAAGAAACTCCGTAGCTTCCTTTAACTAAAGGTCATTGCTTTCTTCGATTCATCGTCCTCCTTCGTCACCGTCGTCGGCCGTCCACCAACACCCTACCCAAGCACGTGAGCGGCGTTCTTGGTTACACCGCGATTTTTGTCCGTGAGCTGTTCTGCTACGGCGAGAACTAAAACCTATCATCGGCGTGGGAAACAGCGCCTGTAAATGAACTGTCATGCTTCGTGCAAAACGGCTCTAGCTATAGCTTAGGGTAGGAGCCGCTTGGCACCGGCTCCTATGCCATAGAGTAGGAGCCGGTGCGACATGCTGGAAGACATATCAGGTTCAACAACGCCAGCTCTTTCCAGCGCTGTTTAACAGAAAAAAAGTGTTTCCCTGTGGTCAAGAAGTATATTGCCTTGTTCGGGTATTCGCGTTGATTGCGCGAGGATCACTGAACAACGGCAACGACGGCGCAAGTCTGCCCTACAGAATGCGACAAGCAATACACATATCGGCTTTGTCAAGCAATCACGAAGCATGGTAATTCCTGCAGTAGCTGTCGTCTTGGTTGTTCTAGACGCTACCAACGCAAATGTGTGAAACAGCCCGCCATAGCCCATAACAGGCAACGCATAGGCGGGATAAATAGTAGAGAGAAGAGTTAGCTTACGCACAACGTTCCATGGCCGGAGTGGATACGCGCTCGTTGTGTTACGGCCAGTCCAATGAGGCATAACACCTATGTTTCCGAGGCGTCGGCTTTAGCACAGTAGGCTCTAAGCGTCACTGGGTGGCCGGGAGCTGTACGCTACGGGAGCGCGCGCTTGAGCGCTGATCAAAGCTGTACACACGTGCTCTCTTATCCTCTTTGAAAATGCCAGAGAATAAAACCCCTCGAACAAACAAGAAAAAGAAAAATGCAGGCGAGGGACTGTATGCGACACGGCACCAACAGAGTATACCGGCACATTTTCGCATTCTACTAGCTTCTATACGGGGGGATCGGTGGCAGAGTAGTATGATAAATTTTCGACCATGTTAATACTATCATTTGAAGCCAAAGTTTGTTTTGTACTTCATGTCCGTCTGTGTAGTTTTGTAGCTCGCGACTCGCATACCGTTACATGAGCTTGAATGTGCCGTGCAACAAGGAGTGAGAACTGGGCATTGCGAGCCAATCAAGTCGATATGAAGTATAAGTATGAAGTGATTGTGTATTGATTTGTTTTGATTGTGTTTTTCAATGCATTAAAGATATTTAAAAAAAAAGATCGGTGGCTGAGTGGGCTAGCGCACACCAGCTCGGAGCACGTGGAGCAAAAGCTCGCGCTGCAGAACCCGGGATGCTGAGTTCAATCCCACCCCTGCCCGTTTCGATCTATACTTCGTTTCAGCTTGGGTCCAGACGCAGCCGATGCTGCGAGCGCGAGCGATGTGGCCCTGAACAGTGCTTGCATTGCGCGCGCGCCGTGCTTGGCAGGGACGCTGAAAGCCGGAGCTCGCGCTTGTAGCATCGCCTGCGTCTGGACCCAAGCTGAAACGAAGTATAGATGAGCATCGTACCGGCGTGCGGTTGCGTATCACTACTGCATGGTGCACGTTAAAAACCCCAGGCTAGCGGTTGTACAGCACTGGCTAAATCTCTCATATACAGCGGCGAGACTCGTCGCCTGTTGAGGCAGACAAAGTTCTACGTTGTATAAACATACAACCCAATTGTTTAGCTTCTATACGATAACATTGAAAGATGACTTTATCGCCTAAGGTATGTATACCCCATAGGTATACGTTTCGCTGGACTTGGTCTTGATAACAGCTTTTTGTTTTTGAGAAATAAAATGTTAAATATATACTGCTATCCATCCTAACTGCACGTTTTGGGCATATGCGCCTTCATTGAGCGTTAGTCTCTGCCGTCTCTTGTGCATCATTGTAACTTAAGACCTTCTGACGTACAGAAGGTAATCTGTAATGCCATAGATTAGCTGTGTTAAGATTTGAATGGGTGTAGATAAGGCTTTACTCTAAATGTTTTCCGTTTTTATTTCGTACGGCAGCAAACTGTGAAAATATTCAGTTTGTTATGTTAATAGCGTTTCGTTTTATTCTTATATGTTGCTTCCTGCGGGGACGTTGCGGAATAAAAAGAGCCATCTATGAGTTGGTTGAGTCGGCTGTACCTTATAACCTGTAACGTATATAGCAAATTATCTGGTACTGCGTTCCAAGTAAAAAAAAGAAAGAGTCATGCTCAGGAAACAAAGTTAACGCACTGGTAATATAATAATAATAATAAAAAACTATAAACACACAAAAGATAACGGTTACCATGGCGTGGTCCAGTGAAAATGACTTAAAGTCAGCATTATTTGAAAAGTAAACACAAAAATTAAAACAAAAAAATACTTTTTGTTTAGATGGTGGTGCTATGATATGTTTTCCACGCATCTCGCGCTTAATATTTGCAACACCTTGCACTTTAATCACGGGATGATATACCGGGTGTTTAATCGCCCACCAGCCGAACTCACATCCTGCGAAACTACGCATTTTGTGCGAAGACAATATATATATATCTCGCAAAATCGAAGCGATCCTAGTGGAGTAGTGTGGCGCAAAGCATCTTGGGAACCCACTGGTCACGGTTTTGGTTTTGAATTGCCGACCTCAATTCAGGACATCCCGTCTCAACCAGATACAGCGCATGCATTTTAGAATATGTGACTTTCCTTACATCTATTGTACTGATCTGTTCCCCACCAATAAGGATAGAATGTGGGGCATGTTTCTTAGGGACTCCCGGCGTGTTGTTGTTTGTACGCAAATAGACACAGGAAAAAGAAGCACACTAGACCATAATCCTGTTCCATCGTCTGAATGTCCCCGGCTTCTTAAATGATTCGTAATTAAATTATTCGTAACCGGGAGGGTCCCGCCGAGTCTAGGCAGGTCCTTACGGCTGCTGGATGTCCGTGTTTCAATGGGTGCTCTCACTAAGATGAAGGAGTGCGCAAGGGAGCGCTGACCATATACTCAAGCAGTGCTGAGATACACTACGTTTGTCAACGGGGCAATCGAAACCGAAGCCACGAGACTCCTCTTTATGGCCAAATATAGGTCGCATAATTGTACTCGCGCAGCCTCGTGTGTGGGGATTTTGGGAAGTAGCCTATTTGTGGCGTATTAGCCATAGCCGAGGAGCCAGTTTAATGAGGAACATTGCATTTTTTATTAATAGGTAACTTCATTAAATCTGCCTGATTGACATTTAAATGAATAAAAATAAACGTAAGGGTCCAATTATAAACTTGCTGAATGTCACCAGAAGCCACTAAGTCGGTGAAGTTTAGAACGACTTAGAGCGCGGGCATGATGCAAACCGCTCATTTCTTCCGTTTTGGTTTAGTTTGAGGTTCCTTTCAGTTGCTTCATATTTTGTTCAGGTGAGGTTCCGGCCATAGTCATGCATGCTAAATATTGGTTCAGCTACTGAGCTTCGCAAGACGCGAACCAGTTTATATGACTTATTAGGAGCTTTTAGCAAACCGTTACCGTGTTCCGCGTACCGCACTACCGGATACTTTGAAGCATGCTTTTAAGCGCGCGGACGGGTGATACCGTGACCGCGGTGCATTCTTCAAAGATTACGGTAATGCTTTACGCGGAACACGGTAAGAATTGCTAAAAGCGCCCATTAACTCTACCTTGGGCCATGCCCGCCCGTGCGTTTCTTCCGCTGAACAAAAAGAAAGCTTCATAGCTCCTGTGTCGCTAAGAAAATAAAGGTGCTTTCGACTCGGCGCCATTCTCTTTAAGGAACTACAGCAGAAAAACATTGCTGCTTTATGTTAACATATCGATCATACAACCAAATGCAGAATTGCCCTTTTTGTTTGCTACTAACACTGTCGGCCTTCTTTGAAAAAAAAAGAAGAATAAGGAGGGACGCAGCTGATGATGATGTGGAGTCTCGGCCTTCTCGGTACGCCGCCGTGTCTTTTGGCGTCGCCACGTCCTCACTTTATATTGTCCCTTTTATTGGAGATTAGCCATTTTTGGCGCGCCATCCAGTGGCTGCTGCGCACATTGCCCGAGTCCGCCATTGTTTGATCACGTAGTTTGGGCATGACACGAGGGCTGCGTTAGCGTCCCTCGTGTCCAATACATTCCCAAAAAATAGTGCATACACATGCACAAAGTCCCTCACATTCCTTATGCTCAACGGTAGATCTAAGTTATAGAACTTGTATTAACGTCAGGTCGCTACACAAACTTCTGGTGGTGTTAAATGCTTATGCAAACAACAACAACAAAATAACTCGGGAACGTTTATTTACGCATTATTTAGTGAACAGTGAGGTCGCCGTTGGCAGTATAGGAGGGCCCTTTGCTTATTGAATTATTGCCTCGTGTTCAACGGTGATTATAACACGATTAGTAGTAATAAAGAAGGCACTTAATGGCAGCTGTTCAGTAGGGACACGATCCTAGGTCACGCTGTTCTTAAAGAAATAAATAGCGTAAAACCAAAGCGCGACGCTTAACCCGAAACACAGCAGGAAAGAACGTGGACTTTCGTTTGGTTACGTGGATCTTTAAATAATCGAATTTCAGAGGAAATGAGTCCTCATATAACAACCATAAATATTAATATAAACTTTTTAACATACGGGGAATCACAAATAACGTACACGTCCTTCAGTCAATCGTTCATACGTTCAGAAAATACCATTACGAATACTGTGTACATTATTACTGGAAAAATATATGTGCATTATTACTGAATAATGTTAAAGGGACATGATTGTACAGGATTCTTTCAATGTGTTTGTTCGATATCGGTAAACCGATACATGTTTTCCTGGCAAGCGGTGCCCCATCAAATATATTTACTTTTATTAACAAATATTAGGGTTTCATTTGTGCCTCTCCTTGTTGTGTTTTGGTATTTCTGCGCTGTTGCTTTCTGCTTTATTAGAACTATGAAAAAAAAATCCATAACGCTGGTTCACAGATTTGCGTTTGTCTGTGACCAAGTACGGTGTGATCTCTTGCAACCAATTAACGCACTTCCACACTGGGGACATCTAACGGGTAAACCTCGAACACTTATGAGCTGTGCATAACCATACTTGAGGTTTCGTGGTACTTGCGGTATCAAGTCTAAGCACTATTTATGAGAATTTGGCACTTATAACACTGTCAGAAATATGTTAAGCCCGCGGTGAAAGAATAGTGCGTAACAGTTATAAAAATATTTAAGTGGGTCAGAGGGGCTCCAGGCCTGTCCGATAGATGGCGCTAATGTGACAGTGGGACTAGAGTTCCTGTTATAGGCTCCCTACGGGGGCCAGAGTTGCGCGTTCACACCCGGAGCGCCGACTTTCCTGCACGCCATGTTGATCCCGCTCGTCACGTGACTGAATTCGGCGAATAGCGGCGCCGCGTGTTCGAGGCCCGCGGCGCGCTCAAAAGCAGGGTAACGTACACCGGGGGCGCGTGCAACGTTTACTTTTTCCTCGGGAAAAAGAGCGCCATATTCATTGTTGTGGGAAATGCTTGAGACTCGTGCCGCGCTCCACTTCTGGGAAGAACATGGCGTCTGAAATCTAGCTCAGTACTGCGCTGTGCCGCCATGACCTTCCCAAGGGCTGCACATTGTACGTGCCTCGTGCATCGACGCAGCTTGCGTTAATTTTGATACATGAAGGGGTTTTAAGTGTGACAGGCAGGCAGTCTGCTACGAAGACGAACGTGACCTCCAAGGGCCCGCACAGGCTTACTGTAGAGAACAGCAGGAGCAGACTAGAGGAGTGATGGGAGAATATTCACCACAGGGGCCATTAAACTCACATCACTCCATGCTTGGCCACGAACCCAGTTCGAGCACGTCCATTTCAAAAGGAAACAACCGCAAACTAATCATCATCGTCACTTATCATTATCATCATTAGGCTGTTACAAAAGATCATAACGCACTCGGTCAGAAAAACGCAAATTTGTGAACTGAACCAGGCTTTAGCCTCTTTGCTTCGGCGCAGTTTCTTCGTGGCGAAGTCTTGTAGGGAAACGTCGGTTGCCACTCTTCGGTTTCCAGGAGATTTTCTAGTTCAGTTTTTCTCACAAGCTTTCACCATTTAGTGTTTTTTTATTTCCTGAGCCTGTAACGACTTACTGGGGTGGCAAAAAGTGCGAGGTTCTGCCTCGGCGCAATGTCGACTGTTACGCAAACACTACACATCACAGATCTCTGATACCTATTATAGAAGTAATGCAATGTGCAAATAAAACCCAACGATTATTATGCGCGCGCTTTGGCATACATGCCACTGTTGCTAAAAAATTCCGGTTTTTCTTCGAAGATGAAAAAGCATCGCTTGCCTAAGGCTGTGCTTAGTAGGGGAGCACGCTGGTGACCGAATTCGAGAGGTTGCAGGACACGTGACAAACTGACAGCTTCTTTCTTTCTTACATCCCCCTCGCTTCTCTTTTCTTTTCCTCTTTCTTCTGTTTCGTACTTCGATTCACCTTATGATGGACTTCAGTGGAGGCTACGAAGCACCAAAGCCCAATCAGTGCCGTGTGAGTCTCACGCGACCTTTCGGGAGATGCGCAGTGAAGCGTCATGAGTGTCGTCACGTGGTAAGTTCAAAGCGCCGGATTGGCTGGGGTGGCCCGTCCACCGTCCGCTGCGGTCCATCGTAAGGTAACACCGAGTATAGCCGAGAGTCTCGCAACGAGGTTACTCATGTTTCCAGAAAGGGAATATTTAAGCGGGAATTTTAAGTGGCCAGTGTCTTCGAGCTTGACCCTTCCACTGGAAACGCGCTCCGCGCGCTAAGTGTGACTTTTAAGCGCTGGTTTTTGAGGGTGAGGAGACTGGATTCCGGATGACAGGAATTGTCCGCTGACGCCACCGCCTTGAATTTCTTCGTGAGGTGAAGAGCACCACTGTCAAGATTACGTGATATATTTAAATAAAAAAAATACTGCACTAGACGTACTCGCAGGGGTTTGTTCAAGTGAATTTTTACGAGAGCGGCAGCTCTATTTGCGTTCCATAAATGTGAAGCAACACAAGAGGGTCGTTCATAAAAGCTAGAGTTATTATCGTGAACAAGAGATTAGCGATCACGAGCGTGGGTGCTGAGGTTAATTCACCTTCAAACTTCACACTTCTCTCAGTAATAGATGACGCAATAACACACTTTTGTTAATAATAGATGAGCTGGATGATATCTCGGATGTAGATGTCTTTATATTGACTGTGTATAAGGCAGAGGCAGGGCAGGGCACGTCTGAACCAGAGCGCGACAATAATGAGACCGCAACGTCGCAATCAAGGATAGGGCCAGCTTGAACTTGGGAGACGAGAAAACGTCTCTTTCTTCTATCTCGGTTTTTTACGTTTTCTCGTCTCCCAAGTTCAAGCTGGCCCTATCCTAGTATGCACCAACTAGCTCAACTCAAGCCCGTCGCAATCAAAACGAGAGCTGATAACTCCAGTCAGCGAAAATTGGCACCTTTTGGTGAAGGTAGATAAACACACGCTAAGTAAGGAACAGGCAGAGGATCCGTCACTGCAATCGTGCCGGGAAAAAAACTGGATGTAAGCTCAAAGTAAATATTTGTTTTGTTATGAAAGGCGGGCTTTTGTACCGGATGTTCAAAAACAAGCAAGGCCGATCTTTCGAACAGCTGGTAGTGCAGCAGAAGTATCGTACAGCGCTTTTGGGCTTGGTTTACAGTGACAGTTTGACTGTTCATTTAGGAATATCCAAAGCCAAGAACAGGCACTTAAACTAGTGCTACTGGTCGATGTGCTTCAAAGACTCTGAAAACTGGGTACGCTCATGCAATGTTTGTCAAAGGAGAGGTCGACCAAATGAGAAAATCAAGGCACCTCTCGTTCAGGTACCAATAATCGGTGAACCATTCCGTAGTTTGGTGGTAGACATTGTTCGCCCGTTACCACTAACTGCAGCAGGAAACAAGTACCCGTTGACGCTACTTTGAGCTTAGCTCGGGTCCCCGAGCTAAGCTTTACAGCAGTCGTTAACGCGCTGCTCGGCATCTTTTCGAGAGTGGGATTTCCAAGCGAAATCCAATATGATCAATGTTTAGTCTTCATCAGTGCGCTAACCACAACCTTATTAGAAAAATGTGGCATAGCCATCCACCACAGCTCCGTGTACCATCCGCAGAACAATTCTGTGGAAAAGTTTAACACGGTATTGAAGCGCATTTTGCGTACGCTTTGTTGCGAAAAGAAGGCGGATTGCGGCACAACTGTTTGGGCAATGATTCTTGCATTGTGCTTTGCCAGCCATGAGGCCAATGGATTTACTTCCTCGAAATTGGTTTACGGACGCGCACTAAGATCTCCGTTAACTTCGTTGAAACACAAGTGGGAAGACAAATTCGTAGATAAAACGGTCATCGAGTATGTGCTCATCCTGTTAAAGCGCTTGCGCGAATTGCAGGAATTAGTCGAACTGAACATGAGACAAGCCCAGCAGCTTGCGAAAATGTACTACGACAGGAACGCTCGGAAAGGAACGTTTAGAGAAGGTGACAAAGTACTGATTCTCACGACTTTAAAGCCAAATAAGCTGGAAGTAGTATGGGATGGTTTGGTGGTGGTGCAACAAAAGCTTTCAGACGTTAACTACTTGATGACGTCTCCTGGCAAACGAAATGAGGTGATAATCTATCAATGTAATTTAAAGAAGCCTTTTATCGAACGCACCGAGTCGTTAGTATCGCTCTAAATGAACGTGAAGAAGTTTCATACCAATCCCACAACTGCCATCCGCGTCTCTCTCTTCCTTCTGCAGCAGAGATACTAAAGGGGACAACTGAATGTGCACAGTTAAATGCACAGGAAAAGAAAGAATTAAGAGGTGCTATACTCTCACAGGGCTTTGTTTAGCCCGCGTCCACGTAGAACTAACCTGTTACAACATGACATAGAGTTGACCTCAGATCAACCTTTCCGTATAAGAGTGCGGAAAATTTCATCCCGTTATGGAAAGCTGTTGAATGAATTCGTCCAAAACGTGTGTTACTTGGGGGTAATTGCTCCAGGGAAAGTTATTGCATCACTCCGATGTTCATTGTCGAGAGCGCCGGTAAGGAACCGCGACCATGCATCCATGCATAGACTACCGCAAACTCAACTCGATAAATAAGACAAAAAGTGTTTTCCATCCCAAATGTTAAAGTACTGCTTGAAAAAGTGTCGGCGGTGCGGTACGTCTCAACACTAGACCCCCTTCGGGGTTATTGGCAAGTTACTATCACGGAAAACGCTAGTACGCTGGCAGCTTTCATTACCCTCTCGAAACATCCCGCCCGCTTGTCCTTTCTTTTAGACTTAAAACGCTCTCCTTGTTTTTCCCAAGCTACTGAGCGAAGTGCTCAGGGATGCCAAGTCTTTTCGCAGTTTCCTACCCTGATGACGGGGCTATTTTTTTCCAGCAGCTGGGAGCAGCACTTGCAGCACTTACAGCACTTACAGGAAGTATTTGCTAGAATACGGAAAGCAGGATTAACTCCGAAAATGGCAAAATGTCATCTCGCCAGTGCTGAAGTTCAGCATTTGGGCCACGTTGTGGGCCAATGGAAGCGACGCCCGTCCGAAATGAAAGTTATGGCCATAAAGGATAGTCCTTTGCCGAAAACGAAGACAGAAATGCGTTCTCTCATTGGTTTAACAGACTATTACCAAAATTACAATCCCAATTTTGCACATGCCGCTGACCCACTAACAGACACTCTTCGCAAGGCAGAGTCAAATGTCGTGCGCTGGACTCAGGTACGTGAGAACGCCTTTCTCAGAATCGAGGAGCTTTTGGCGAGCGATCCTATGCTCGCTTCACCGAACTACACGCGCACTGTCATAGTGCGGTGGAACGCGAGCAACCGTGGTTTGGGCGTAGTCCTCAGTCAGGTAAACGAAAAGGACGAGGAACATCTTGTTGTATACGCCAGCAGAAAACTAGCATGGGAACAGGCATACAGAACAGTAGTTCTTGTATGGTATGGGCTATCGAAAAAAAAAACTGTCGTTCTATCTGAAAGCATTTCGCTTATTTTCGAGACTGACCACCGCCCTGTCGTGTGGCTGAATCACATGTCAAATAAAAGCGGTCGTTTAATGAGGTGGAGCTTGGCACTCAATTCACTTTCGCGGTGCGGGGCAAGAAAGGCGAAAATAACGCCATTGCCAATTGCCTGAGCCGCATCATGCCTTAGTGCTCCTCTAGGTCTGCGAGAAAGTACCCACAAAAATTGTTTTTCTTTTAATGTGCGAATTTGTTTTGGTGATTTCGCGATGTTGAGGCTTTTGACTGCACTTCAATTTGTCAGCAAGTTGCTGGCATTATTTCGCTCCAAATGATTTCAAGGTGTCTGGCCTTGCTGATTTGTGGCGCCGGATTTCTTCCGATGTCATTTCTGTTACTCGTTAACCAGGTTATTTGAGCACCTCCGGCTAGCTGCTTTGGTGCCCGTGCTGCAGTCTGCACAAATATCTGGGACCTTTCCTGCTGCCCTTTTCGTTCAACTCCCTGTCTTGCCACTCTGGAGCTTCAGGAAGCAGGGCAGCTTCTTGCCGCGCTTTAGCATACTCTCCCGGGCAACCCTTCCGAGACCTAACGACTGTGGCCTTCTAGCCTGGACACTTGTCTACGACTCTCCAAGAGTACTACTATGAAGTCGTCATCTACCAAGGCCTTCGGCGTGCTACATGCATGCTCAGACATCTCCAGGAAGCACGGAACTACGTCTAGGCCAAAGGGCAGCAACTCGGCTCTCGCCATTTGGATGCTTCTGCAGCTCCAACGTCTCCAATTAATCCAGTATACGCCTATCTTCCACCACGTGATTACTCCCCGCCCATACCTACGCACAGAAAGCGGGGTCAGGTGATCAAAGAAGCGGTTTAATGGTCCGGAAAACACGTAGCTCCCACCGCACCATTAGCTTTGGTCTGAACAGAATATAAATCCAAACTAAGAAAAGCCAAGCCACTATTCTTCTCCCATGCTGGCATCTGCTTGGACCATCGGGTTCCTCACGTTTTTCGTTAATTTAAGCAACTGTCTAGAAAACATTTTACCGACAAGAAAACAGCAACGACAGCTTTGCTTCTGAACAATAACTTCTTTT
>JAZHYW010050783.1:0-34178 GCA_037355805.1 Ixodes ricinus | reverse complement strand
CGGCGGAAAACAGTGTTTTTCACATCACGTCGTGGGTCGTATGTTTCAGCTCGATCTCACGTCGTGGATTTTTCAGTCCCATTATATTAATAACTTTTCAAACACTCTGTAGGCACAGGGTAAAGCTCTAATACAATGAAATAATTTTAGGCGTTTTGATTTTTTCTGCTGAAATGTCAAATACACCCCCTCGGTTAATTGTTGACGAACTTTGACAATTAAATACTTGCGATCACTTAGGTTGTCAATATTTTTTATGTCTATGAGAGCCCAAAACACGCTCTTTATAAATATTATAAATCATTTAGCTGTTTTAATAGCCTTTTGCGGGACGTTTACGTTAATGTTATGCGAAAACCAAAAGGTACCGTTTTACGTCGATTTTCTCCAAAAACCCATTTTTTACTGCTTATTTTTGTGAAAATGTACATATGATAGTTGTCTACTCGGAAAGCCAGTCGAAAGTGTATATTTTGTTTGTATGTTCTATATTTTAAACACAGTATCGAGAAAAGACGTCTTCGTTTGCAAGACCTAAGTCAGACAAAAAAAAAAACTTCGACGCTTGTATGAATTGTAAAAAAGTTTTCTTGAATTTTGTGTCTGCGTTTTGTAATCAGTTATAAACGCATTTTGTGTATTAGACGGTTATTTTATGTTTTGAAAAAGGCGGAAACCACGAGAAACATGTCTAATTAAATCAGCAGTACAATGGAGCCTTCAATATTGAAGAGGCACAGACGTTATGTTTTTCGATTGATAAAACTTTCACTGTAAGCCTTCATGACTGACTGTGCTCATCATATTACTAAGACATGAAAAGTCACCACGTCATTGATCTATTATATACCGTTCTTGAAACCAAACGCTAGAGGTTTGTTCACCACATCACACAGATCACCAGAATATCCTTTCACTTCCATGTGCCTACAGAACTGATGACACGACAGTCAGAAACACACGGAGAGATTGTCACGGAGAAGGGTAGGAATAAATAAATAAATAGAGGCAAGTGCCCAACTCCGATCTTAACGAAAATTGCGGTAAAAATGTAAAAAAGATTTAGAGTTCGAGCCGTGGCAAGGCATTAAATTTTTGCCTGGTGAGACAAGAAGTCAACAACACGTAAAGGAAAAAAAAAGTTAATTAAGACAGAAAACCAATGCGGCAAGAAGAAAAACCGATCCTCGGGCATTCCACAAACGGAGCACAACCAAATGCGTGCGAACACGCTCTCTACAGCGCAAATCAGGCCGCTACGCCATGAAGGAAATAATAACAAGTAAACAATGCTAACAAACAGTTAGTAACGAAACATAAAAAAAAAAGTTCCAGCAGAACCACGCCTGAGAAACAAAGTTGTGAGACTGGCTGCCACACTGAAATAAAATAAAAAAAAAGTCTTGAGCGACCGACGCCAGGTCAGTCCCATGACACTGAAGCCTGGCAGGATGATGGCGTTCAGATGATGCTCGAGACCTATTCTCGCTCTGTTCCGCACATCCGTCGTGGCTATTTGCGGAACAAAGTGAAGAATAGTTTCGAAACGAGTGCGCGAGGAAGGCAACCGAGACGTGGCAATGCCTCGAGCTTCATATCGGAGGGAGCTTTCCGAGGTAGTTACTGCATGCAGCTACTCAAACTTTTCTTTAACCCTTCCCTTTTCAAAAAAAAAAAACTACGTCAGCCGGCGCTAACTTTCGCTCGGAGAAGACCACTCTTCACAAACGAGTTATAGTTGCCAAGAGGCTGACTTCGACCCAACTAGTCTCGAGGCAGAATGGAGCACAAGTATATTTACCAACACGCTCGTTTTTGATGCTAGTCTCCGGGCTTTGCTGTTTCAAAGAATAACCCTTCGGTGCTATCGGATTTCCGCGGGGAGATAGAGTACATAAAATTGAAAGAATAAAACACGGAGGACAAGCACGAGGACAACCACTTTGCAGAGCACGGCCATTTCTAGGATAGGGCGTTCGAAGCTTGGGCAAATACGCGGTATCGTTTCACGCGTGCACGGATGGCTGGTTTTCAAAATTTTCCACATCCCTAACGAAACCGGCCCATCTTCGTGTGCGTGCGCGATTTCGTCGCGCCGCCGGTTTTAGCTCGCACACGGCGTTGTTTTGTCAGGCAGAACTGTTGTTGACCGTCGATACTAGCAAGGCCATGGTGATCTCATCCTCCCGGGCAACGATTACTTTGCTTTCCCTTCTGCAATACTCTGACTGACTGACTACTCCTGGGTGGCCGTCACTTGTTCGCCGCGTCAACGACACATTCGTACCATTTCACTCCTCGTGACACAGGGTGCGCTGCTCGCTTTACTGTCACGGGCCGTCCTATCTAACACAACGAGCGCGAAAGGTCGTGGTCATCTGCTGGTTCCGAAAGGGCGGGACGTTCATATAGGCCAATGAAGGCCCCGAATCAATAGGACGTCTGCCGATTTCTATACATTAAAATTTACGACGCCTGCTGGTCTGTTAAGAAGTGTTGCTTTCTCTTTTGAACTGCTCCAATGTAGCTTGCCGCCTATAATAAAATTTAAATGATCAATAAATATAACAGGGTGGAACTACTGTATTTCATTTTTATGTGGGTGCGTTGAAAAAAGTCAAAAATATTTCCAAGTTTGTGAAGACGCGCAATTCGCAAGTCCGTTTCAAGCCGTAAAAACACGTTTTTGTACGATATTGATGCTTAAATATAAAACATACAAACAAAATATACACTTTCTCGACTTGCTTTTCGAGTAGACAACTATCATATCTACATTTTAACAAAAAATAAAAAAATAAAAAATGGTTTTTTTGAGAAAATCGATTTTAAAATTGGTACTTTTTGGTTTTCGCATAACATTAACGTAAACGTCCCGCAAAGGCTATTTATTACAGGTAAATCATTTTATAATATCTATAAAGAGCGTGTTTTGGGCTCTCCATAGACATAAAAAATATTGATGTAACCCAAGTAGATCGCCAGTATTTAATTGTCAAATTTCGTCAACAATTGACCGAGGGGGCGTTTTTGACATTTTTACAGAAAAAAAGCAAAACGCCTAAAATTATTTCATGGTATTAGAGCCTTTTACCTGTGCCCACAGAGTGCTTGAAAAAAGTTAATATAATGTGGACTGAAAATCCACGACGGGAGATCGAGCGAAACATCCGACCCACGACGGATGTGAAAAACACTGCTTTCCGCCGCGGCCTCTTTTAAAATTCGTAAGTCGAGAACAAAAAATCCGACGGACTTGCCGTTTGTGGCTACTGCGTTTTTAGAGACGACGCCATAACATATATTTTTTTCAGCGAAATTAAAAATTCGACCCTTTTTGCCTGCACGATTTGAGATGAAACCACCCATATATATATATATATATATATATATATATATATATATATATATATATATATATATATATATATATATATATATATATATATATATATATATATATATATATATATATATATATATAGATATATAGATATATATATATATGTGTGTGTGTGTGTGTGTGTGTGTGTGTGTGTGTGTGTGTGTGTGTGTGTGTGTGTGTGTGTGACGTTCTAGATATTATCCGTCGCTTTATGGCATATATCTTTAATTTTCGTTAGAAACTGCCACATTCCCCAAAAAATGCAGATACCTAAGATAGTGTCACTTTATAAAAAATGGGATAGAAATGATATAAGAAACAACAGGCCTATGTCACTTCTTCCAGTGCTTTCGAAAGGTTTAGAAAATATAATACATAATCGTCTTATTCTTTTTATAGAAAAGTACAACATCATTACAAAATCCCAGTTCGGGTTTCAGAAATAAACTTTCTACGGAACTAGCTTTACTGGACCAGAAAGAATATATTTTACGCAACATCGAAGATAGGAATGTAGTCCTAGGCATTTTCAGATACTTTACAAAAGCATTTGATTATATTAACCCCGAAATACTTATTCGAAATTTTTGAAATTTATGGTTTTAGAGGACATGCAGCACTCCTCATTAAATCGTACTTAGAAAGTTGCGAACAGTTCGTTAATATTACCGGTCACTTTTCCGATACAAAACCAATTACGTAAATCTGGAGTTCCACAAGGTATAGTATATTGGGGCCACTATTATTTATTATAAACATACATCTACGATATCGTTAACATAGCAGAAAACGTAAAGTTTGCCATTTACGCTGATGACACCAGCCTCATTTTTCAGGTAAAAATTGCAATGAAATTACTTGTGTTGCTAATAAAACCAGAAAAAGTCTAGAAACCTGGGCTAGTTCGAATAATCTTATCTTAAATAAGAAAAAGAACTAAGGCGACCTTTTTCAGCCTCAGAAATAGGATTATTATCCTGACAAGCGACATTTTTTTCGACCCCTCTCCAATCGAAATAGTAAACACTTTTAAAACTTTGGGGGTGATTTTCTCAAAGAAAATGTCTTGGACCGAAGATGTGGACTATATAATTTCTACACTTTTCAGTAAAACTGGTATGTTACATAGACATCGTGATGTTCTTCCTATTGGAGTTAAGCTGATCTTATATTACTCAATATTTTTATCTCACCTGAACTACTGTCATTTAGTCTGGGGTATCACCACAAAAACTAATCTGCAAAACCTATTTTTACTGCAGAAAAGAGTGCTAAGGATCATATGCAACGTGCCATATAATTTTCATACAAACCAAATTTTGTTGGGCTGGGTGTTCTGGATGTATTTCAATAGTATGCTTTGAGACTGTGTGTGAAATATAAAAATGAATCTCGAGATATAAACAGGTTTTTGATACGCTTAGCATCCCTCAGAAACGAACCTATAACTTTTTCTATTCGCCATTCTGATTTCTGGGTAGTAGATGCATCTCGTACTGACTATCGTGTACAGATGATTCAAAAAAACACTGACGACGTTTCTGAATAAAATAATCCGGTCTTATTTTGATATAGAATCCTGCATCATGTGTGATATTAGGAGATATTTTTATCAAAGTAATTATGTGATTACACTGATTCCCTAGTAGGTGTTTGTTGTTTGCTCTTTGCTTTCATTATTTTCTGCTTTATATAATTTCTTCTGTATGTTTTTGCAACCGCTGTCTTCCTGTGAGGGGGCTCAGGGCCAGTCAAGCTGCTTAGACAGTTTTTCCTCAGCTCCCACCATATTTATATGGTAAACAAAGCTATCATTCTTAAATTCGCCGCTAACGATCATTGAGTTTAACTCAGCTGGCCCCAAAAGAGCTAAGGATGGCAGCGTCCGCCAGCATCGTCACCCATGGCCAGCGCCAGGGAAGCTCTAACGATTCCAGAACATTGGGGATATATAGAGAGTATCGTAACAGCAAATATTTTCGGAAGAGGTATGATTCGGGGTCAGAGCGGCCTCTAGAACGATCACGGCTCGTCGGAAAAGCCGATTCTCGGCGAAGGTGGCCATGGGGTTGTCGGTGCTGATAAGACTTTAATCATGTCTCGCTTTGATTCGTACGAAACGTTCTGATTATGGTTTCTTTATCGTAAAAACAAAAAAAGTTCATTTTATTTTGTTTTAAACGTTTATGTCGAATAACAAATCTGCATATAATTCATTTCCAACACTTTAAAAAATGTAATCTCCCATCAGTTTTGGTTTTGTTTCTACTTCAACTGTGTCGCTTGAGGCGCATCTCAACTGGAGTTGTTTGGCCGATGTACCGTGTAACACCGGACAACTCAGTTGAGCTCAATGACCGTTGGGAGATGCCAACGATCGTTAGCTTATCGATAGTTAAACGCGCTAGTGTAACTAGGCTATAAGACGGACGAAGAAGGTTTTGGTTTTTGTACCAGTTTATTGGTGTTGTTTGTTATACTTTTTTCTTAGTTTGTTCTAGTGTGAATTTCACTTTTCCCTTTATGTATATCTCTCAATTTGCTGCTGATCCTATATGTGGGCATAGGGGCAAGTTGTACAACATACAAATATTTTCCTTGGTTCCCCCATTATAATCGATTGTGTTTTAATATTAATATTACCTATAGGATTATTTTGCTGCCAATCGCGGATAACCGACCGCAGTGACGCTCTTGGTCATGCATGTCGCTAACGGCTGCGCTTCTCGACGCCGCGTCCTTCGAGTGGAGAATCTCTTCCGTCGTCATATTCGCCACCACGATCTAACGGGCTAATGCAACAGCTGACTTTTACAGAGCACTTCACCGCGGGATCACGCCCTCTGTTCCACGTGGCCTTGGACGCCTCGAAAAAGCCGTGTTTCCACTTGAGTGATTACGGCGAGGCTCTGTCCATCCGCACTCTTTATGACTGTCGTGGAGACGGCGTGTCGTAAAGATCAAATTTCCTTCTTTTTCTTCAACTTTTTTTGCGACTTGTAGCAGACAATTGCTATTAAAAAAAACGTTTCTCATCTTCGTTTGGGTATTTACGCGACTTTTGTGTCATCTGGTTTATATATGTTTGTGTGTTTTTGTCAGCTTTTGTAGACTTAAGTATACACATAAAAAATGCCTTTGAATTTAATTTTCAGCATAACCCGGAGACAGTCGATCACGATACAACAATGGAAGGAGTTCTGCGAATGACAGAGCTCAGAGTACGATTAGATCTGACAGGAAAGGAGTATGTGCGCAGGAACAGCGAGCGGGTAAAGCGCCGTAGGTCATTCTACCTGCACACATCGCATTGTGTGAGTCTAGTCATATTGTGAGCTTCGTCATCAGCTGGGATCTCTAACCTAGGCTCGTTTGATTGAACTGCACCTCGTCACACCGGTCGCAGTAAAGTGTAGAGCGGTGTACTTCCTGTGTGTGTACTGAGATGCGACCGGAACTACACCGCACTACACTTTGCTGCACCGGTCCACGAGGTGCAGGTACATTGAACGACCATAGTGTTCGCTGCGACTGACTGTCTTTGTGTGTTAAAAAGTAAGCGCAAAGTCATTTTAAATGTGTATGCAATCTGCCTTTAACAAAAATGTGGATATACATTTCGGAAACCATACGCGAGATTGTTCTTCGTTGAGGCGTTGACCGAGTGTCAACACGACTTATGAAGGGACAAACTTCACGTTTTGTTGAAGAACAGTTGGAGTTTGTGTAACATACTGGCGGACTGTATTAGACCCCGTCGTTCAGTCGTATGCGCGCTGGAAAGATCTTCTACTGTTTTATTCGACCAACAGAGCGTTTCGCGAGCTTAACTCGGTCCCCTTATTCTGCAGTCGACGATGTCTTGTGTAGTTTCATGACATTAACGCTTGTTTTCAGATTTTACTAACATAATCGTGCTTCCTTTAGGCCCAGTTGCTCTCATGGTCCTTTTCATATATTCGTTTTGTACCATACGTCGCCAAGCTCGAATATAAAAAGCTGGACCAATCTGTAACATATATTTTTTGCGCGTGACAGGAACGTTTTTTCGACAATTAGTCAAGCCATTTTTGTGTGCATGACTATGACTTTGCTCGTCTCTTTCATTTTCTGCTGTGTACATGATTTTTTTTTAGTTCCTACGACAGTGTGTCACTATTCATGGTGCTGTTTGTGAACACATCAAAATAAACGTTATTATTATAATACACCAGATTTTTCCACCAAAGTTTCATCTCATCACCTGAGCATTTCTGTTAGGTAGAGTCTTTCTTGGCTCTGACCACTTTTGAACAGCGCCCTCGGAAAAACTTTTGCAAGCTCACTTTTTTGCAGAAGAGATACCATTTTCATTCTGCACACCGCATTTATTTGAAGGCGCCGTGTAACCGAGCTTTCGGTTGAACGTCAAAAGATCCCCAGGTGGGCGAAATTAATCCTCAGTCCTCCGTTGGAGCGTACCAGATGCCCGTCGTTGGTTTGGCACGTAAAACCTCCCAAATTTTATTTGACCGCAACTTTTTTGTTTCATTTCTGATCGTATTTTGTGAATTGTCACTCGCAGAAATCCTTCTACTCTTCGCCGGCGCTTCAGGATTTTCGGCTTGCTATCTCATTTAAAAGTATTGGAAAAAGATCGCCCGATTTATTCAACAATTCAACATCCTGCACCTCACCTGCAAAACGTCAGCCATTTATTGTCACGCGCCTGCATGCCCATAGCAGGTTGCGCGCAGGTCTTTGGATTGCTCAAACACCTATTTTGAGCCTAGCACAAAAGAACCACGCCGTTATCTGAACAGCCCTCGAAACTTATCAGGGAGAACAGCGTAGCCCTTTTGGGCTACCCGTTGTCGACACCGCCACAGCCGAGGGGATCAATAGCGTCCGGCCTTCTATTTATTTAATGCAACACGTCGGCCGGCACTGAGAGTGGGCTGAACAGAGCGAGCTGTATACGAGCGGGAGAGGGCGGGGAGGAAATGTAAGCGGCTTTCTAGAGCTCGCCACCGGCCGTAATTTTGGCTGATCGCTGTTTGATCGGCGTCCGGCCCTTCCGCGCCAGCGCTGAGAGTGTGTGTCTGCGGTCGGTGAGGTGTTGACACCTCAGCCGCCGGTCCGTTTCCGTTCCCGTTGCAAAAATCGCCTCACTCACTGTCGAACCGGTAACGCCAACCAGGCACGCCACACTGGACTCTATATTATGTCATAACTTGGAAATGTAATAGAGTTGCGGTTCCGGAGATCCAATCCGACTGTCGCAGATAGGGAGCACGTGACAGCGTACTGTCGGCGTCTTGCGAATGGCGCTCGTGCAAAGAGCGGTCACGCGCACCGTACTGTCGCTCTGGTTGGCTCGCGGGGACCGTAGCTTTCGCCTTTTTCTTTTTCGAGTAGTGCAGAAAGAGTTGCGCCACCGATGCCGATCAGTTCTTTAGTTGGCTGCTACCACGCGAGGGTGAAAATAGCCTTTCGATCAGTTTCATCTCTTTTCGCGTTACGGGTTGCCTCCCAACTTGATGAGAGCGACACATTAAGGTGAATCTTAGAACTCAAAAAATGGAGCTTGGTTTATGAATAGAGCGATTCATGCTAAAGTGTAAGTAATCCTAATGTGTATTAGTTTAGACAGCGGGAAGTTATAGTCAACCCTATTGGGTGTCTCGTGTATCCGCTGTAGATACTGAATTTACCAGTGTAGTTCCAAAATTTTGAGGTTTCTTGACGAATCCCTTCAGTGAATGTGTCAAAGTAAACCTCCTAGGTACAAGCATACTAGAGACTGACCAATTTGTCTAATATATTCCTTTGAACGTATAGAACACAATCCACACTAGAATGCCCTAAACAAGTAATATTCAATTTCGGCCTTCTGAGGAAGGCACAATGTAGACTGTAGGGATATAGTAACTTTAGCCAGCAAGCTGAAAGATGATTATTTCACTCGCATCATTAAATTGATGGTAATATGTCTACGTATTTGAAGAAGAAAAAAAACTTTTACGCACTCACTTTTGTATGTAACGTCCTGCAAAGCTGGTAGGTTGTCGGGAAATCTGGAATGAGACATTTGAGGGTCCAGCAAAACTTTTGAGCATTACTTTTGATAATCTAGAGCAATGGTTCCTCAAAGAGTTCCGCAGACCCGCTGGAGTCCGCGAAGTAATTTGTTTAGGCTCCAGGAAGCCCTCGCTTCAACCTTCAACCCCCCCCCCCCTTCTTTTCTAACAAAAATGTTTTGTTTGTTTTTGATCCTCGCTAGGTGGCGTAAGCTACCCCTCGTAATTAAGATTAGAGGCCTTTCCATCTATCAATTCATCTGTTTACTTGATGCTTCTCACACTCTTGTCTACAACAGTAAAGGATGCCCTTTTCACACTGCAATACACCCTTTCTTGAGTAACTGTATAGGCTCTGTTCTCTGATCCAGAGTATCGCGTTCCTTTTCCTTCCGCCGCCATCTCCGTATTCGCAAAGAAACAGTCACGTGCACTGAGCTGTATCCGACCTTCGTGCGGGAAAGCGACCTTGCAGGCGCTGAGTTCCGGGTGGATCATGTTTCTCGCAATGCATTTGCGAAATATACTCCCTACGCTAAAATAGAATGAACTGGAAGGTTTCTTGACCATTTAACGTTATGTGTAGCCACTGGATACGGTATAATCGCGTTGTTTTATAACGCGAGCGATGTTTTATAACATTTTTTTCAAAGTTTGGGAAGACGACGACACGGAGGACGATCGCGTAGCTCGCGCATCCGGGGCTCTTGCAGACGCAACGGTCGCTTCGCGCAGTGTGGCCTTGGATCCAACATGACCGCCCTGGGAGCACCATGTGCGCTACTCTGCTCCGCAAGCGGAGCATATACAGTTACTCTAACCATTTCACAATTGCAGTGCCCTCTAGTGACTCAAATATCAGTCTAAATGTTTGTATGCAAATGGCGGCTAAAATCTAGTACCTATTCGTCAGAGGCAAACGCACGAAGGTTACGGTTTTCTTCGCTGTGCAGTTATTTCTCGATTTGGTTTACTTTCAATAGTGTGTATCGCGGATATGTACGAGGCACTCAATTGAATAACACTTGATAAAATGGTTCATATTATTTTGTCATGAGCTGTCTAGAGCGTGCCGAAACCGAGGATTTCAGGGATTTGCATGGCACCCTCCAATGCGCAGGCCGTCTTAGCACATGCTAAAGACGGCCTTTTTATGGCTGGTAAAGAAAGAATTTGAAGACAGACACAAATGCGGAGCCTCAATAGTCCCAACCAGGGTGAAAGAAACACATTTAGGTGATGACCTCTCTGTCCGACGCAGCGACCACATTATGTTCGGCGCACCAAGCGCTTCACTCGCACGGGGATAGATGGCGCCTAAGTATGGCATCCCTCCCATACCGACCGCTCCGGTTGTTTCTCTCAACGGTGGCCCGCATTCCCTCGCTCACCACTTCTTGTTGTAGCTCACCGCCGCCACGCCGCCACCAAGTCGCCAGAGCCCGTAAATCTGTGTTCTCTTCCTTCTTCTTCTTCTTCTTCTTCTTCTTCTTCGGGTTAAGGCTCACCTTCGTGCACGATGGTGGCACCTGTGATCGACACAGCACCAAAACAAAACACGGGGCCAGCCACTCGCCGCACACCACCACCACGCCACCACTCCGCGAAAAAGCGAGCACACTACGCCGCCGACACCGTGGCCGCCGAGGAGGGACCTCATACCTCAGCGCCCTCCACAATGGCGCGGAGTTAACTACTCCTGGTTCGAGGCTAGCTCCGAACACGATCTGGTCGCTCGCTCCCCGCTGGAAGAGCGGCCAGAGTCATCACCTAAATGTATTTATTCCACCGTGGTACCAACAAAGTTTCCAAGCCCGCGTCAATCGTACAAATCGGCTCTAAAAAATCAGCCTTCGTATAGCTTTCGCCAGCAGGGTTCGGAGGAGCTTTTGATGGAGATCCTTCAACCTCGGCTACTCAGGCGTGTTGCACTGTACCACTGTACACAGGTACCTTTCTTTTCCGAAAGAGATATAAAAACGAAAAAACATCCTACAAATAACCACGTCCATGGTACAACATCATAAATCCGTGACGTCAAAGAAACACGAAACGCAAGCGTGACTATTCACGACTTCACTATAGGTGGCGCCACTCGTTCTTCAAAATGGCGGTTATAGTGAGGGTCGGAGATGCGTGCCGATATACCAGTTGTTGAGCCTGTCGTGTGTGCTGGCTTTACTGAGTGACGCCAATTATTACCATCTATACCATATGAGCGCTGGCCGCCTCTTTATCATGAAAAAAAACCGGTGTTTAGCGTAATATTTGCGCCAGGGGGCACGTTTTAATTCTGGAACGAAAACGAAACTAACCTCTCTCTTGGTTTTAATTCTTCTGTGTAGGTGTTAATTTCGAAATTTTAGGCCGTTCGCGGAAACTTTATTTTGTGACATACATATGCGATCCAGGCGCTTCCAAATATTTTAGAGAGTCCAGTATCACTTTAAAGACAGGGTCTTTCATACACCTTAGAAGTGACATAGAATATTGTATTCGTTCACAAAATCTTTGCTAATATTTGTGTGTCTTTGCTGCTTCTCCTCGCTTAGATAATTGCGATGTGAAATCATAAACTGCGGGCCCTTTAATAGGTTTTTGGTATTTAGATCAATAATTGCTTTAACTATATTCTCAGCAAAAGAATAACCAAATCAATCCAAATATTACAAAATGTCGCCACGGGTGATCAGTTCAGAATATGCTCACGAAACATATAAATTAAGAAACACTGTTCTCACTACAAAGCCCGAAGACTGAATCCGTGTCAGACGGCAGAAAGGTGTGTCTGTGTTTTTAAAACAACGCGTTACGCATAGGACTTTATACCGTATTTACTCGAGTAATAGCCGCACTATTTATGAGCAGGGCCCTTGAGTGTGCTTTCCCGCACAGCACATATACAGCGAATCATCGCGTTGCGCAAAAATAACATAGCGAATAACCAGATCGAGCACACGATTCTCCATACAAATGCAATCTTCACGGATGGTATCTTCGCGCGAACACGATATCTCTGTCCTGTAAACCTCTGCAATCATGCTGCCGATCGCGGCAATTGGCAAGCCGCATGCTCCGCAGAAAAGCAAACCCTCGGGTTTTCTTCATAAACAATGGGGCTATTACTCGTGTAAATGCGCTATTACATCCAGTGTTTGACTGTTTCAATATCTTTATAATAATGCCAGAGTTCTCTATATGCTGAAAAAAAAAATTGGACTTTTCTGAAAATACTACTATGGTTAGAAGGGGTGTTTTTTGTGATCGTGGCGTTTATTAGTGGCCCACATTGCCGCAATTTGTAATATATTATATTAAAGATATTTTAATACGTAGTTTTCTTAAGCTCGAATAAGATTTGTTATCTATTATCTCATTTGAAACACGCGAACATGTATGGTGATCAAAAGTGTGAAAATTATCATCATTGGTACGAATTGCAGCATTTTTATTGAACAAGTTATAAAATAAAAATAGTCAAAAATAGTGAAAACATACTAGCTAATCTGAGAACTTCGTGTAAAATTACATTAATTGTGGGTAGAGCATATGGTGCTATCAAAATCGCAGCTTTTGACAATCGCCAAAACTTTCAAATTCGCCGCTAATCCTTCCCCACCAAAAGCCCCCCCCCCCCCTTACACAGAAACACACGTACACACACAAACAAAAAAAAGTATATTTTTTTTTATTACAGATTTTAGAACATTTAATTTTTTTTTTCAATTTTATGCGCCGTCGTTTTGACAATCTCAGCTTCGAAGGAACGTCTACCCGCTTTCATGTCTCCTCACTGCAGCACGTTTAATTGGCGTTGGAAAATGCTGAAACAACAGTAAGTTTGAGTATTGCGTATACGAGCGAACGCAAGCACTGTGTGTTTGTGTTAGCGTTGCGTGTTTCCCCCTGCGCGTGCGCGGAGCCTACAATTGCAGTCTTGGGTTCGCGCATGACAACGACGCCCGTGCGGAGCACGCTACTCTAAATCAAACGCAAAGCGTTTGCGCCTGCTTCTATATACGCAATACTAAAACTCTCTAGTAAGGTACAATCACATACCGGCTGCAGCACTACATTGGGGCAGTGAAGAGCGCTGTTTGCGTTCGAAAATGGCATTTCGCGAGCCAAAATCGCGAGCCGTTCCACCGCGTCCGCTGAGCAGGAAAACCGGGTGATCCTTACTAGAGCGCTTCCTCTGTCCGCCGCGCGGGGGGGGGGCGGGGGGGGCGCACGAGCCGGAGATGCGAATAGACTATAGTCACTTGAAGCTAAAGGAACGTAAAGCGCGGCGAGCCTCTTGAATCTTATTGTGTTGAAGAACCAATCAATATGCTAAAGAAACAATCACAAAGCAAGAGCATACCGTATTTATTCGAGTAATAGCCGCACTGTTTACGAAGAAAACCTAAGGGTTCGCTTTTCCTCGGAGCATGCGGTACGCCCATCACCGCGATCGGCAGCATGATTCCAGCGGTTTACAGGACAGAGATAACGTCTTCGTGCGGAGATACCATCTGTGAAGATTGCATTTGTATGGAGAATCGTGTTCTCGATCTACAGGGTCCGATAGAGAAAAGTAAACCCTACTTTTCGGCCCGCATAAAAACTACGCATCGCAGAACGCTCAAACTCCACCAGAATGTAACCCTAGTGGTCCAAGCAAGATGCCAAAGTTTCAGAACGTGAGCTTACCTGGATCAAAAGATAAAATAAAAAAAACGAGAAATCTCTACGGGGAGGCTCCGACCACGGAGAGACGCAGACGGAGGCTGTCTGCTTTGCGTTGCATCGCATAGGTAACGCCACCACCGATGCGGGTTGGCGGGTTATCACGGGCATCTGCCGGGCTTGGCGGCAAATACGGAATTGTTCTTTATCGTTTCTGAAGTTTCAATTACGCACGGCATCTCACTGCAACGGAAATAAAGGTTACACGCTCTAATTTGTGATACTTCGGTGCATTTGCTCAGGCATAATATTTCTTCACGCTAATTATTTTAGCGGATGTCATCTGCTTTGCTCTTCGCAAACCCGCATAGGTGGTGGCGCCACCTATGCGATGCAACGCACGCAAAGCAGACGGCCTTCGTCTGCGTCTCTCCGTGGTCGGAGCCTCCCAGCAGAGATTTCTCGTTTTTTTTTTTTCTTTTTATCTTTTGATCCAGGTAAGCTCATGTTCTGAAACTTTGGCATCTTGCTTGAACCGCTAGGGTTACATTCTGGCGGAGTTTGAGCGTTCTGCGATGCGCAGTTTTTTTACGAGGGCCGAAAAGTAGGGTTTACTTTTCTCGATCGGACCCTGTAGTTATTTGCTATGCTATTTATGCGCAACGCGATGATTGGCTGTATATGTGTTCTGTGGGAAAGCAGACGCAAGGGCCTCGTTCATAAATAGTACGGCTATTACTCGGGTAAATACGGTAAATATATTAAGTCACGTCTCGCGTTCATTATTCTGTCTGTGACTTCTCAAGCAAATAACAAAAACACTTGAAGGTGGAAGCAAAAACATGACAAAGATATACCTTCGAAAACCCGCTGACGTTACACTGAAAGACGATTTCTTCAGGCGAGATCTTGATTGATGTAATCGGCTCGTGACATTGCCTACTACCGGGCTTAAGGCTCATTTACCTAAAGAATCAAATTTGGCAACAAAGTGATTGGCCGTCTCCGTGTTCGGCAGAAGAGTAACCTCATGTACCTTTTTTTTTAGTGTACTTGCTTTGGCCGAGTGAAACCAATTCGGTAAAGTGAAATGCCTGCTACAGAAGGTACGCGCTCAACCAGCAAGGCCATCACAATTGCGAGCTGATGGGACTTCACTGTAAGGCATGTATGCATGGCTTGCACGTGAAGTCATTGGATTTAGAAAATGAAACTCTTCCAGCAGAAGGTACGGTACGTGCTCAGCTGCGAGGCGACCACAACAGCAGCTGATGTGGCGTCGCAGCAAGCCATGTATAGAGAAGGATTCCCACCTGCTGCATATAGAAAGCTACAATTACAACCAGCCGGCCTTCGCGTCACCTCCGGCGCAGGCTAGTTTGCAGACGACGAAGAAAGCCTAGACTACGGTTGCAACCCTGGTCGGTCACCGTCTTTCAATTACACAGGCCAACGGTCAGGGACGGAGGCTTGCAATTACTCGCCATTTGGGTCTCCTTGCAGAGGCGCGCTGGGCCGACGAAACATCCTCTCGGGAACTGGCGCCGTTTGTTCGTTCACGCTGCAGTCGCACTGGGGCTGAGCTCCTGTTAGGGGAATCTTAGAACTGTACCTTTTTCTTTGTTTTTTAGACTTTTTTTTACTTTAACTTAAGTTTATTTGCATACCTTCACTCTGCAGAAAAATGTATGTGAGTTCAGTTTACCGAAGAAGATAAAGGCAACCAATAAAAGAAAACAATGAAAGGATCACAGCGAATGCCGAAGTTTTGAGACCAATTAGGCGTGAAAATTACGATGTGTCCACTGCAGGGACAGCTAGGCAAGGCAAATATGTGCCCATTGTCCGCGTGCGTGCCACTTTCTTTTTCCTTCCTTTTTCTTTTTTATGTGTCTATGTGTGTGTGTGGGGGGGGGGGTTGTATTATGGGTTGCGTCATTCAGTGCAATCCCTCTATAGCTTTCCGTGATTGCCTTTTTTTGTGAGCGGCGTGAGGTTGGACTAAAACACACTTTTTTATCATGTATTTACCTAGTCGCGTCTGAGGTACCGTACTACAAGTTTAACTTTCGCGGCCATCCGAAGCGTTCTCGACGGGCGTTGCCGCTCTTGCCCCTGGCGGTAAACCATCGCAAACTTTATATTAATTGAGGCGCTTTCAAACGCTTCACAGACGCAAGTATGACAAAAAGTGAGCACAGCAAACCCCTTCGACGCAGGTTGAGACGGAAGCAGCTGTGCGGTGGAGCAACCCGAGAACCCGGGGTCATGAAGCGGACCTGTATCCAGGCGGTGGTGGGAGTCCTCTTCTTTGCTGCCCTCGTCCACCAACTTCACGCAGAGCTCGACTGCAGGTCAGAACCTTCCAAGAGTTATTCATGTACTTGTCTACACTCCCATTACCCTATAGAAACGCCAAGGCACGAATTACATGGCGCTACCTTACTTTATCATTAATTAACTAAACGTGTGCTGATTTTTTACTTGGCTGAGTCAAAGTACGATACTTAACGTAAATTTTAGCCTACTTTAAATATCTAAACTATTATATAGTATTGTTTCATCTAGCGGTGCCCTCCGCTCTTACAATCAGTCTGGCAACTAAAATCCTCATACTGAAAGTATTATTTTTTTTATATATACTCAAATATGCCGATAAATGAGGACTCCTGAATCGAATGGGATAAATGCTCGAAAGTCCTCGAAAGACAAAATCTTTGGCGGTGCCGGGAGTCGAACTCCGGATCTCCTCTGTGAGGTACGCTACTGTAGAAGCCCCCAATGAAGTGACATACGCGTATGTTCTACTAAAATATATAATTTATTACACAGATGTTATATGGCAAAATATAGATGAAGACGCAACGTCGGCGTCTGTCCCAGCCGCTGGTCCCAAGTCGTCTCCTAGTGTTTTTCCGTGGTCATCTGTGCGTCCTCCTCTCCCGGCGCCTCGTCGCAGCGCATCGCTCGGTTGGCCAAAGAGAGAGCGGTGGTACCAAACGGCAGGTCGGGTGTTTGTACCCGCTGCGCGAGGGGGCTTCCCAAAATGCTATCTGGGAGACGTGTCGGGGGAGAGGAACGCAGCCACCGCTGTGGCTGTCGGATGCACCACCATGCTACCATTACACATATATTGAAGTAAAATACACTTTGCGAAGTGTTTCATAAAAATATACAATATCGAATAGTGATTCGAGTGCGTCAGGCAAAGTACCCTTTCAAGAACTCATAAAATTGTCCCACCAAACATTAAAAAACAAATGTGACGCATGTTTCAAATATTTGGCGTCAGCGTGATAGAGCAAAGACTTCGTGTGCCACTCGCCTACCGAATACCTTTGTCCTTGGTGCAAAAAGGACACTCTACAACATTTATAACTTCTAGAGATCAGTTTTTTTTTTCAGCTTCCTGTAGTGAATGATTTCACAAAACGAAACATAAAAGGAAAGTTTTCTTTTTGTCTCGCTCTCCCCTATTACCACCATTTTTCGCGCGCCATATATTTCTCAGGGTGTAGAAAATACACCTTTAAATAACTAGACAATATATCTTCTTCCGCTAGACGTCTTGAAAGACCTCGTATATTTTCTTCTGTGTTTATAAGTTCCTTCAAAACAGGATACATAAGATTCTGCATGAAACGCTCTCTGGAGCAAAGCGTGAACGATACTATCCTTTGTCTCAGTCTAAGATGGACAATTCATTTATTTTATTTGTTTATATCGAAACCCTCAGTGCCGGAGGCATCGCAAAGGTGAGGGGCAGAAACAAAAACAAATTGCTAAAATATGAACGCGTCTAGCACAGGAATGCACAAAAACATGAGCGGTCGAGTAATAACAAAAATGAATGGTTATTGGACTTCTAGGAGAATCAACTGACGGTAAAGAAACTAAAGACGCGACAAGGCGGTTCTATTCGGATGACGTTTTGGGAACGCAGAAGCCGATGTGGGCATTGATGGACAGGGGTGAATTGGAAACCTTCCGACAATGGATGGATCGACTAATGGCATAGCCAAAGCTTCGGGCCACTATAGTCGGCGACAGGTTAAGAATGAAGTGGAAGCTCCTCCCATCTCTTTCCACCTTATCAGAGCGAACACTGGAAAGGAGGCGACATCTTATCCAGCGTTCGTTCTGCAAAATTCGAAAGAGGTGGAAGGAGCTTCCATCTTTCCCTTAACCTGTCATCTTACGCTTAACCTGTCCAATCACGTGTGGGTTAGAACCACATGGTATACATTGAGGCGGCGTGCATATCGCTGCTTCGCGACGCGCGCTGACGGGTACGTTGAATCAATATACCGCGTGCTCCCAAACTGGCTCGTGATTGGACCTAGAGTCTCGTCGTCTTGGCTGTAGTGCGGCCTACAGCGAGACGAAGTATCGGCGCGGAGAGCGAACCATAGCGGGAGGGGGCGGGGAGCTTTCGCCCAGCGTGTTCTCCACGCAGATGGTGGGGTTGAACTGTATTCTTATCAATATCTTCCTCTATCGAGCTTACCGCACAGATTGAGCAAGAGTGCTGCGTCAGCGCGTAGCTCGGGCTTCACTGATTGGCCACAAGCCCCGCCGAAACACTGACTGAGGGTTTCTCTACGTGAGCCTAAAGTCACAAGATACTGGAGAAGTAGCGCCATTGCCTTCCCTGACTGCTAGCCAGTCGCAGACAGACAACCAAACCTCGCAAGAAGAAGAAGAAAGTTTATTTTCCATTCGAAATACATTGATGACAGAAATAGGGAGAAAAATCTGTAAAAACAGCTTGAAGCCCTTGCTTTCTTACAGTTTTTAATGTAACAAAAAACAGAACCTAGCAACAAACATAAAGGATATCAAAATACAGAATACAACAAAATACAACAAATTAACTTACTTGAATTCTTTAAAGTCATGAATTCTAATACATATTATATCGTTATTGTAGTTTATAAGCGCATAAAGTGAAGCCTGGAGTGTGTAATTTAGTGATTGCATGGAATAACTATAGCGATAAAACGGCACAGTCCAAAACTCCGCCGAACGAGTTAGATAGGTTAGAACAAAAACGTTTAGCTCACGAAGATTCACTAAAGGATTTCTCTGTTTCTTTTTTTTCTCATTTAAACAGATCATGCGTTTATATAATTGTGTATATTACAAACATGCATTAAATTGTATTTTGTGAATAAGCCTTTGGCACTGGAAGTGCATGACGCGGTCTCAATGAGGCGAGCAAATTTATTTTGCAATAAACGTATTTTTCCTTAATTTGAACAAGTGGATGTGCCCCATACCAGGTGGCAGTAATTTACGTGCGAAATGAACAGGGCTTGGTATACAAGTAGCTTTACGTTAGTAGGTAAAATATGACTCTTACAAAAGACAACTCCAATGACCCTAGACATCCTAGTGAGTAAACAGTTTACGTGAGTGTCCCGGGACATGTACTGATTAAAAATGGCACCGAGAATTTTGAAATTCTCTGCTTTCTCTACAATACTTAGGTTTAAGACGACGCTCTTTGTAGTAAACACTTTTTTATTCTTGAGGCAAAGAGGATTGCCTGGCTTGCTGGTATTAGTTTGGAGCCCACTGTATGAAGTCCCTTTCTGCAGCACTGTTAATGTCGTGTTTGCGTAATTAATTAGATCATCACGAGTTTTAGCTGAAAAGAAAGCTCGTGTAATTTGCATATTTTAGGAATACAGATCTTGAATCAATTTCAACAATATCATTATTATAAATGCTAAAAATCAAAGGCTTCAAAATGCTTCCCTGTGACTCATCAGAGACAATCAATAAATTGGCTTTGTTGTAGACGAATACCCCTTTAAATAAATATTCTTTCGTTCTCGGTCCCAGTTTCCATAAAAATCGCCATTTTAGTCCATTCAAATCTTCGGAGCTTCAGAAGGGTCATTCTGAAACAGTCGCGACAAGATCTCTATGGAGCATCATCGTAAAGAAAGTGTTCCTCGCCAATGGAAGCGTCTTTGGCACTCTGTATATAATCAGCGTATCAATCCTGCGCATCTTCACAGATCTTTTACAATGGTATTGTTGTTCCTGCGTCTTTTTAAGACAAATTTTATTTTTCAGTGACGCCAGGCACTAACGCTGCCTGTGGTTTTGGTGCTAAGATGTGCGCTTTTTTCGCTGGCACGTGGATAACAAAAATTTCATTATTCAAGAAAGTCTCTATAAAGCTATTCGTCACCAGCGAATTTATATTGGCTCACCAAGAATAAATAAGTAAAAGACACTGCTCATACCACGAACCAAAATGGCGACAATACTGGGATCTTGGCGTAACTTTCCTTGGGATCCAGTTACTTCACGTCAGCCGATCGCTGCGTTAGAAATCCAAACAAATATTTTATGTTGTTGTTGCTGTACCCATGGGTATAGTTCTCAACTTAACCGCTAGGAAAGGAAGGTTGAATGTCCTCCCAGTAGCGGTGTGCCGAATGCACCATCATTGTATATGCATGATCTCTAGGAATGCACTTCGTAGGCATCATGCGGAGCACTTAACATTAATGTTTCGAGACTCCATCCCCGATTTCAAGCTTTCTGTTACAGTCTTGGCTCCAGCCGCTGCGCTCAAGTTTTAAACTTCACGATATCTATAATAAACGTTTCGATGTCCGCTGCTGGGCGATTACGAGGTGCTGCCCATAGCCGTTACTGTAGGTATATATTTTGTAGAGACATAAAACAACGTCTCTGGAGTTTTCGACGTCTCACACGTCCAGTGGTATTCTATTCCCCGGGTCAATCCCACGCCCCTTGTTTTTTCGCGTTTTGTTTTCTCTTGCTCAAGGTCGTTTTTCTTTTGTTGCTGTTGTTTTGTTTTTCATACGATTGACGACGTTTCACAGTTTAATAATAGACGACTAGAACTCGCAAACATGGCCACCAGACGAGACGAGACATCTTCCCCACACAAATGTTTTGTGTGTGTCAGTCAGCAATGAATCAATCCCAAAAATCTGAAGACAAACATGAGACCGAAAAACATATAGAACAATGTTAACACTCCGGAAAAAAAAACAGTTTTTTTTTGGTATATATTTTTATTTAAATTTTGTTTTTATTCCTTTTGATTTCATTTTCCGGTTATACAAATTATATGGAGTGTCCTCGAGACCGCCTCAGTAATTTGGAGGCCGAGAGCGCTAAACCCATGGATCTCAAGATAACGCTTTCGAGTTCCGGTCCAATTTCCCGCAATATGACGGAGGTTGTTCCAGAAGGCATGGTGTGACCGAGCTTTCAGTCGAGTGTAAAAAGGTTCCCTCTGTGATCTAGATTAATAATCGTTCCTTTCATGTAGCGGGACAGATGATTTTGTTGATATGGCAAGTGTAAACTACTATCATTTTTATACTATAATTTAAAATGAACACAAACGTATTCCAGTCGAGACGGCAACCCAGCGTGTTTCTACTTATGTGTTCCTAACATTTTGTTTCTTGTTTTAGGCGATCCGCAAGCAATGCCCCCGAAAAAGCATGGATATCTAAAAATACAAAGAAACTATTGAAAACAATCGACGGAATTCTGCTAGGGTGCAATACAATGCAGGGTAAAAAGAAAGTCATCAAAGCTAAAATAGAAGATAGGTTTAACCTCCAACAAACTTACCGGATAATTTGATTAAGAGTGCTGCATGAAGACTTGGGAATATACAACTACATTTGTTGCTACTGTTCGACGTAGCTCCAATACCAATACGGTTGACGAACTTCGTGCGTAACAAGAAGATTTTAGATGTAGTGACGTATAGATTATAAGCGCTCAATTTTCTCGACGACCGACACTAACCCATTATCAGGTTTTGAAACTGCTTAATGACGGTTATGCACTTAACTGTTATCATATATATTTTGTTATATGTTTACTTTGATGCGATCAATGTTGAATGTTTGCTAGAGATAAACTCTTGCGGCAAGAAAATTGGTGCAGAAGCCCTATGTTTCAAGTCGTCTGTGTAATTATGCACTTCTCTAAATATTTAATGCGTAGTTAGGTGGCCAAGTCCAGCTCGGGACACGTGAAGCGAAAGCTCTCGCTGCAAACCCAAAGATCCTGGGTCTTAATCACCACACCTGCCCGTTTTCGTTCTGGATGAGCTTCCCACCAGAGCGCGGTCGTGTATCACTTACTGCGTGATGTACTTTAATGACCCCAGGCTAGCAGTCGTACTACACTGGCTAGATTGCTCATCTACGGCTGAGACACCAGACGCCCATTGAAGCTGACTAACTTCCGACTGTACAAAACATGCACACAACACAATCAATTAATATTTTACTTTTCTCAAGATAGCAACCTAATTTAATCGTAGCTATGTTGTGTGCAGAAAGCACTGCACAAATCAAACGAGCCGCCAATTTTTTTTTTCGGTATAGTGTCAATGTGATTGTTATGGCAGCTACATTGGTGAGACAGGACAACAAGCGTGCTGCGGTCATAAACAAGCAAAGTGGTTTCCATCCCCATGTAATTCCGTCTTGACAGAACATCTTCAGCCATGGCTGCAACTTACAGCGTATGTAGTGTATCCTGTGCTGACTATCTTAGCAAGCACGAAAATAAAATAGCAAACCAGAGAAATTTTTGCGGTGTATAAGATCTGATGTCAAATTCCGAAGAGTAGCGGCCAAAATTTTCTAGTTCATGTATTCCTGTTTGTAGCCATATTCGGAGTTTTGCAAAACTTCCGCACTCGTTCGAATTATTGCAGCACAGGTGAGTGCTTCGCCGAATTTTTTTGTCTGGTTTGAAGAGGGACAAAGACGGACTTCTAAAGACGCCCTTCTGTTAAGATATCGAGCACACAAGTGTGCTCGATATCTTAACTCTATCATTTATTTATTTCAAGTTTATTATTATTTTTTTAGAAGAAATCGTTGCAAATATTTTTGATCTTAACGGACGTCTCACTGAAAGTCTGCCAGTAAAGTCGCAGGGTTACCTTGGTCAGCAGGACGTAGAACCGTCATGAATAGCAATGTAACAAGTTTGGGCTCTAAACATTCCGCTTTATCGTGAATGTATCTATAGATATTCGCATAGTAATTTGTGCAGCTGTATCTAATTTTCTGCTATCTGCAAAACAAATGTTCTAGTAGCTTACTACATTTGTTTTCATCCTGCTTTGTAGAAGTTCAGCTAAAGCTCCTAGAACTTGTGATTTTAAACGGAAAAAGAGGATTATTGGTCAAATCAATCAAAAAGGAAAGCAACGCAGGTATTGTTTTAATTAGTATAATACTCGAACTATAGCCCAACGTACGAATACAGCGCAAAAATATATCTAGTAATAAAATACACGGAATCAAAAAGATTGTCTCGTCTGTGTCGATTGGACAAAAATACCAGCATGGAAGGTGCTCTTTGCAGCGCTGTAACTCTAAAGGGAACAAAATGATGTAACATCTTTTTTATGAATAAACGCAAGAGTGTGATGGAGAACTGCTAATATAAATTTTAAGAAAAAATTGAAGATTTTTTAAAAATATGTTTTTGAAGTTTTTTTATCTTTGTATTTTAGGACATGTTCCAACCGACATAAAAAGTATCCGTTTTAGAGATAAAGCAATTATTTACATATCGTTCAAAACAACGTTTTAATAAAAATATATGGCATAAGTTTGAATGTTGTAGTTATTCAATTTGTTTAGATAACGCTACAGAAATCTAGTGACAAAACGTCGAATTATCCATGTTTGCGCCATTTTTGACGCAAACCATATAACCTCCACAAAAATATCCATATTTAAATCAATAGTTTCTATGATATCATATAAGGGCAAAATATCTTAGCTTTTTTTCTATTGGTAGTTTGCGTAGTACTGTGTTACCAAACATGACATAAAAGAAAAAAATTCAAAAATCGAGTTTGCCGTTCTAGCGCGCTCAATTTCTTTCTCACACCAAATAATATGCTTTTTTCGCAAAATCGTTTTCAATTACGTTCCCTGTACATGCTGAGAAGAAGCATAAAAAAATACGTCCGACCTTGCGTGCAGGATTTTATCTCAACAGAGCCAGCAGGGCACTGTGAGTGGCAGAGGTAATGCCGCCCACCAGTTTGGCTGATCTGCAATCTATATGGCTTCCCGCCCACCTCTATTCTTGATGCCTTCCCACGACTGGGCCACGATCGTTTCCCATAACTTTGTAAAGAGCGGGACGCTACTGCCTGATCTAGCCAATAGGAGCGACGGAGCTCGAAGCACGTGACGACGCCTCTTCGTAGGAGAACATGCGCTCCAGCGACATGTCGTCACGTGCCTCGCTCCAACATGCTGATTGGCACGTTATGGTAAAACGGAATACGGGCGGGATCTTGCGTATACGCTCAATGCGCCGAATCGTCGGGCTCAGCGGATTTTCGCGGCATCATGCGCAGGTACAAACCCCTACACACTGAGTGATCTGGAGCGTTCGCCCACACGCAAAGCACTTGACGATGTCAATCGCTATAATCTCGGTGAATTACGAAGCTAAACAAATGCTTAAACCTGAAATAATTACAGAGACTAAGACTGCTTACGTTAGGAGGCGAAGGGGGATCGGTGTCCGAACGGGCTAGCGCACACCAGCTCGTAGCACGTGCAGCGAAAGATCGTCTAGTACGATTTCTAGGATGACGTCTAGGACGACGTCTAAACCACGCCGAGGACGACGTCTAGGAGGACGACGTCTAGGACGACCTCTTGGACAACCTCAAGGACGACGCCAAACACGGCGTCGTCCTTGAGCATACGATTGAGCAGCGCGTGCTTGAGGGCGTATTATTATGGACATCTTCTCGGGCACAACGACGCCGCTTTTTCGCGCAATGGGACAAGTAAGGCTTAGGAAGTCTGCGTTTAGACACTGACGTGACGTTTTGCCATGCTCTGTGCCACAGAGCGGACTGTTCTATTTGTTTTGAATGTGAAACGTTCATTGGCTAGGCGTTCCGTATTTCGTGAACCCCGGATAAAAGCGTGTACGCGACACTCGACACTGATTGGACGACGGGTGGGAGAGGAGGAGTTAGGCGCTCAATGCTGATTGGTTAACGGGGAGGTCATGTGACCAGGTGTGAAGGCAGAGGGAAAGGTAGGTGAGGAGGCGAGGAGGCGAGGTGGGGGAGGAGGAGTGGGTTAGAAAATTCTGGAAGATCACCTGTTTTATGCTATAGACGTGCTGCTAAACGACAACATTAATGTTTTTGATGCTAGAACGTTTCACGTATGCAATACAATAGACCTTATGTGAAATTGCTTGGTGATCTGACGACACTGAGGGTCGCCATTTTAATGTTGGCAAGCGTCGTCGGTACTGAAGCACGGTGGAGGCATCGGAGACAGCCGTATTGGCAGTGTGCGATGGCGCGGCAGCTGTGTTTTCCGCCTTGCGATCGTGGAATTTGGACGAACAGTTTAAACAACCTACCGCAACTGTCTGACGAAACTCTCGGAGGTCCCTCCGAGCCAATAACTCGCCCAAGCGCGCTACGAAATGCACGCAGAGCTCTCGTCCAACCCACTTACAATACACCCGAACCTATTCGATTACGAACTACTAAGCACGGCGCCTATTTACGATGTTATACAAAAAGCTTTCTAGCCTTTCGGAGGGAGTTTTTCGGATTTTATTTTTGCCGAATATTCTAAATTTATCGGAGTTTACTTTTGTTCGATTCCCGATTCTCCGAAGTAGGCAATTTATTTTTTGTTTTGTTTCCAAATTTTCAACACTGAAAATGAAAATGTATATTAACTGGCGGGTTAATATAATATTGCCCTAGATTTATGAGAACGCGCGTGCCCCATATGACGTTGGTGCCCTTGCCATTAGTAGTACCAACTGTCCAACGACAGAACATGAAAAATACACATTAAAATCAGTGAACTCCTTGACGCAGTCACTGGAAAGCTCTCTTCTTTTCATCCTATTCTACCACTTCTCCTTGCCGTTGCGCGGTTTGGACTGTTAATATAGAAGGCTCAACTGTCCCTCCCATGAAATATAAGAGTTCAGAGCTTTCACGGTTATCAAATCACAACCCTACTTTCCTTCAAGAAGTTCAATCTGGAAAACCAAAACAGCGGTTTGTGTCGTGACCCAGAATTACATTGCCCCGTTGTCCTAAATTAACCCAGACAGGAGAAACGGTTAACCTTCTTTGGTCATTACCACGAGATTTTGAAAGAATCTGGGGAGGCATCTCCAGATAACCGCTGAACCCTGTGCTCTGACCAAACTTACTTGTAGAAAACTGCCTCCTTGTCGTTATTGTTGTTGTTTTTTGGCCCATCGAGGCCTTCAATATCTGAGTGTTTCGAAATCGAAAAAGATTTGACCAGCGAATGTATTTTTTTTTCATTTGATTGGATTTATTTGAAAATATCGAACCCTGCTTGTTTGCCTGCGCGCTGTTTCTCAGACAAGTCCGTGTTTGTCCACGCCAGGTGAGGGTCACTAGGACGTGTGCAAAGAAAACAGGTTGGCGAGAGAAGCATCTGCACATTCACAGTAGCGACATCAGCGCCACAACAGAGGCATGATGCCAGAAAGTTGAAATGGTGTATAGACCGTTCCCATAATCGCCTTCTTCGCGTAACCCTCTTTCTCGGAATATCAAAGGTCCCGTGTGCGTCCACGGCCTAGTTATTCGGCATTTTTCAACTTTGTGATAAGCGTTGTCAAGTTGTATGCCTGGCTTAGACTACAATGCCAGCATGCTTGTTTAAAGTGAGAAATATTTCAACCCAATATCGTTGCACGACTCGTTTACAGAATCATCTCTGTAGGATGTCTCCTTTGTTTAGTTCCTCGGCTCCCAGTCAGCCTCCTGAAATATTTTCTTCCGTTTTTCTACATTTATTTATCTTTGCAGATCCCGCAAGCAACCAGTCGGGACATCGATATGCCGTAAACGAAAGTTCTGGGAGCAGACTACGAGGTTTTATAAAGTGCTAGCTAAAAAAATGAGCGAATAAAATAAAATAATAATAATATTCAGCTACGGCCAGGATAAACAAAACTTGGATAACCTAAACTATGGTCTGTCAGAGAAAGTCAACTTTAATTACTAACGAGTTTTATTTCTCCTATATCTCGAAGACGATTTTCAAACCGGCGGGTGACAACGGCCGCAAAGCAATAGGCATTTAGAGAGCCCTTTTGTGATCGATTGGCCATCATCACGACTACATCGAAAAGGTATCCGAGTTAATGCTTCCTCTGACGGCGTTGTTGAAGAAAGCATATCAAACGAACGCCTATGAAGAGAAAAAAATAAAATAAAGATGACCAAGTCGGGAGAAAAAATGTAGTTAATGAAACTGCCGCAACTGGCAGCTAGGTCCATTTATTCCGTTGACAAAGACGACTAAGTAGCTGGGTGCCGTCTGTTTATATGCCGAAAGGAAAAAATAGAAGTGAGCTGTCAGTCGCGGTCATGAGCAGAAACTTTAATGGCTCGCAGGGATGTTTGTTCGGACGGAGTTGAACCATCTCCACCTAGAATAATCGAAGCCTGCGAACATCCACCTCATCCTCCAGGGAGCGTCATGAGCGTCGTATGGCGGCAACTCGGCAATGCGGCGCTCAAGTTCATCTGCTTCTTTGCAGGGGGTTGTGGTGACGTCAAAACGCCGAGCTCTGATTGGCTCTGAATGAAAGATAGTGGGTAGACCTTGAGGCAGCTTGCTTTGAGGTCTACCAACTATCCTTCAATCAGAGCCAATCAGAGCTCGGCGTCGTTCACATGTCACCACAACTCCTCCCCAAGAAGCAGACGACTTCGTCTCCGCATTGGAGCCGAGCCCGATGCCGAGTTTTCCATCGACGCGTCGATTGGACACGCGTCCCAGCGGAACGCAGACGCAGCACATGTGTCCAGTCTGATACTTCGCTCAGTCGCACTGTAATGACGTCAGAACTCTAGTACACAGGCTTTGATCCTTCTACGGGGCCCGATCGAGGAAATGACAGCCGGTTTTTCGGCACGCAAAAAGAAGTAACTCCGTGAGAACCTAACGCTAGCGGTGGTGACAAAATGCGAAACTTTGAAAACATGACGTTACCTATAGATCGAAAAATACGAAGGAAAATCAAAGTTTCTCTATGAGCCGACGTCCACCTAAGCCGAATATTCATCGACTGAAACAAGTGGCGTTGTGGGCGCCCGTAGCATTAATTGCAGCAAACGAAAAACATTGTTACCAAAAAAAGACGATATTGTTTTCTTTTATTTCTGACAGGTATTTTTTCTTTCTTTCTTTTTATGAAAACAAACGTGAGACGTGCCTACAATGTAAGTTCTGGTTTGATGAATACTATAGCTTAGGCGGACATGGCTCATAGAAGATATATATTTTTTCCTCGTATCTTTCGATCCAGGTAACGGATCGTCTGCTCAAACTTTCGCATTTTATCACCACCGCTAGAGTCACATTCTCACGGAGTTTCAGCTCTCTGCGATGCGTAGTTTCTACACGCGGGCCGAAAAATCGGGTTTCGTTTCCTAGATCGTATACCCCGTATAATCGCGTGACAGATTAAGAAACGCGAGGCGTGGCTCATTAAGTACGCGAATCTTGCTCCGTGATTCGTTCTTCGCCGTGCCTATCCGATACTGCCGCAACCTGCGCAGAGATATGCGAGGGAGTTTTGGTCGACCGTTTTTCCGCCTCCGGTACGCTCTCCGGAACAAAAGACGCCACTATTGCGCATGCGCGGCGCTAGCCTTGCCTGCATGCAGAGTCCCGGATCACGTAGTGGGTTGCGGTGCGAGACGGCGGAAACCGTCTACGCCCCTAATAAGATTTCCAGGACACACGGTGCGTGTCTTAAAGGCCGACCTGCAAAATAGTTCTACAGCCAGGGTGAACCTCCTCCTCACCACCCTTCCCATTTCCTCTCTCCCATTGCAACGTCGACCACCGGGGAGGGGCGGGGGGTTCATCGATCGATTGATTGGGGTTTCATGGCGCAAGGGCTACTAAGGCCAAAATGCGCCAAGGGGAGGGGATTCCTTTGTTGTTGCATCTTGGTGCTGGATGAGCCTGGAGGTGGTGAGGCTGATTTTCACACAGGTTGAAAAATATTTTGCAGGTCGGCCTTTAGGCCGTCGCTGGCTGTATAAACCAGGGTGTAAGATAGGCAAGTGAGGAAGCGAGAGCCAACTGGGCGACCTGATTGTGTCCCCGCTTCAGGAAGGTTCGTGGCACTTCACACAGAATGGCATCACGCAAAGAAGAAACGAAAAACAAAAATGTCTTCATTAACTTTGTGGGAAATGCGAACCACTGGCAATCTATATCGTAAATTGGGCATGGACGACGTAATTTTAATCGGCAAAATAATAAAATATTTCATATACGGCTTCTGTTTTGCCCGCAGTTTAGCGTTACGAGATAAAAATAATCGAGGGCGCGCGCAGCGCGACAAAATGAAGGCGAGCTGAGAAGTCAGCTAAGGCGTGACGTGAATTCATTGACGGCGTCGATTCACCTTCGACTGCAGATGTGTTCGGCGATCTAGCTTATAAATTGCCTATGTACGACCCCAGGTATACACACGCTAAATGCCCGAAACAACACCAAAGAATGTAAGAACGCACAAGAGAGGCTTGAGGCTTGTTCGCACTGTTGCGTCGACTGCGTTGCGCTGCGTTCAGCTGCGTTGCGTCGTGCAGCCCATTGGCTTGTCGTGAGGTTGCCACAGCAACAACTAGACGCAAGCAGTCTTAACAAGATGCAAGTGCTCGCAGTCGCATTCCAACGCAACTGTGGGAATGAGCCATGAGCCTTTAGTCACATTCGTTTACGTTGTTCACGTTTCCTTGCTTGTATGGGGATGCGGAGCACCTTCTGGTGATGGCTGGCAACTGGCGACTGGGCAGGCATTATAGTTTACATGAGGTTATGGCCTCAACATTTGTGGGGTACAGGGCGAAAAAAAAAGGTCAACATTCCTTAATCCACACTTGCAGAGTCATTTTCTGGGCTTTGCCGTGTAGTGGCTAGAGCAAAACGTGTCACGAATAAAAAAAGTCAAGAAATAACCTTTGAAAAATGTGTCCCGTAGGATGCTTTTCTGTGTGCATTTTGTTTTTGAAGTCTTGAAGAAGTGAGGGATTTCTCTGTGCTCGTGAATAATAATGTACACCCATCCAAGTTTATGTTACGTTAAACTGGTCCTTCAATGCTGACCGGGAGACTCTTTTTTTATATCCGAAATCACTGCAGAGGTTTAACATGATAAAATTTGCAGAGGCTTGTTTAACGCATGAGCAGCAGTTTCGGCTATCCTGGTGGAGAGGATGTGTCGGAATCTGTAGCTTTGGAGCAGCCGTGTATAACCAAATCTCTCGCAAAGAAGAAACTCAAAGCAGCCTAAATTCGAAGATTGTAAGTACAGAATCGAAAGCAAAATACAGGGTGTTTTTTCTAAGCATAACGGGGGCTGTGCAACGATGTTGACGTTGAAAGAATTCGCGGCCTGTCATTTTAACCTATGTGACTTGCCGCAAGTAACAGAAAACACCATACCTTCTCGAAATATTGATTCCACTTAGTAATTGGAAATTTTAAAACTGGCTTTTTACAGGCTCGCAGCAGCACGGCGGTGGCTGTCGGAACTACAGGGCGCGACCTGTGTGATGTTGGCGTGACGTTTGCGTGACGTCAAATGGGTATAGTGTAAAACATTGGCAAGTTATGAAATTACTTCCTAGCATAAGGTTCTTTTAGAAATTTAGTCGTGTCAAAATAGACAAATGTGTCGAAAGCCTCGTATCATCCACAAACTACTATTATCCTGAGTTTTAGTGGCGCCATCAACCGGAGGTCAACAAAACCATCTCTGCTCTGCGGCTGGCCTACGGCATGTGGAACGAGCAAAGGATATTCCAGCACTTTCGTTGCTTTCGTAATCAAGTCTTAAGTTTGAAAACAAAAATTGGGGTTTGAATTGGTTTGCACAGCCTAGAAATTAGTCTGTCTGAACGGGCGACATGCCTCCAAGCTGTAGGTGAGAAATTTATCCAATGCATCAGAACCGCTAGCCTGGGTTCTTTAACGTGCAGCCGCGCAGGGGTCGGGAGCGAGCCCAGGGATCCCTGGGTTCTGCAGCGTTAGCTTTCGCTAGCCCACTCGGCCACCGATCCCCCAGTCTTTAGTTTGACTACCTTCGACCGCTGCGAACGTCAGCAACGCCTACCGGTGCGGTGTTCCGTTCTGTCCGAACCGTTCTCCGGGCAGCCTTCCCCTCCAGGTTAGGGGAAGAATCATCGAGATTACATTTTAACACCTGAGCAACTTCACCGAGCTGAGTGTTGTGGAAGGATCGGCAGATAGGACCCCGGACCAGTGGCGTAGTAACGGGGGGGGCCGGGGGGCCGTGGGCCCCGGGTACCAGGAGTCTCAGTCACGAGGGGGGGTGCCACTTATGGCGGCAATCCCCCCGGCTTGACTGGTTCGTAAGTGGCAAAGAATGTGTAGACGCATGAGGTCACCACTCTTCCATCACGAACGTGTCTGGTGCAGAGTCGCAAAACTGGCTTGGCTCGCGCAAAGTCATCGCGCACCGGCGGAAAAAACAAGCGCGGAAAGTGCGGGAGCACTCGAGAAAGAGCTGTGCCCGGGCACGCCGAGCCAACGCCACCTAGTCTACGCCAAACCCAGCGCAACACGACGCTGGCTTGCGCCGACCACGGCCGGACTGCGCCGAGACAGCAAGAGAAGGCGCCAGACGAAGAAGAAAGAAATCACACGAAGGTCTTACACGAAGGGAGTCGCGGGGAGGGGGTAAACGTGTTGGGTAAACTCTCAACGTGTCGTCTCCCTCACCCCGGACTCGCACCCATGGCTGTCCACCCGTGCACGGCACCGCACCACGCGCCGAGGGGGAAGTGCCGAGAGGAGGTGCTGGCGAAAGGCTTCTGCTCAGCAAGCTCCCTCGCTCTCTGACCCCGCCGTAAGTTCTAGAAGCGCGTCGCTCGCCGTCGGGAGGCGGTCACAATGTAGTGTTCTGGCAAGTGAATTCGTAATGTTGTGACGGCGACGGCGTTTCCCTGTTGCCACAGCGTGCCATGACTGGAGACCGTCGAGCTTCCGGAAATCTGCGTGGACGGACTGGCTTCAGCGCCGCAGTGTACCGTATGCCAACGATTGTTTGATTGCATTACTTTCCATTTTAAGGCGTGCGGTTTAGAGGCTCGTTTTAGCGACAACATCTTACCGAATTGCCTCGAAACTCTGTTTAGAGAAAATGGCGGCCGCCGGCATGCTGTTGCTTGCCGAATCGTTAGCGGTGAACCCTTGGCGGTGCACGCTCGAGCTTGATATTATATCATATTTTCCCGGAGCGATACCGAGGGTGACCACAAGGTCTGTTTGGAAGCCTAGCTTGCCGCCGCGTACAGACCGCATTTCTCTAAACTGAGCCTTCACGTTCTCTAAACCAGAGGTGTGCGTCGGTTTTCTGCGTCATTGAGCCTGCTTCTATAGTATACTTGAGACCGAGGAAACGCTTCGGACATTGACACCAAGCCTCACTGAAGTTTATGACGAGTTCACCGGTCATGATGACGAAATCGTTATGGAGATCATCCGACTGCGAAGGCACCTGAAAGCCGCTGGGAAGCATCCTAATGAGACAAAAACTTGGAATGCAAAGCAGTTTCTAGAATTTATTGCCAAATGGAGCTTTTTCGAGACCCTTCCAAACCTGACTGTTATATTTCGCTTGTTCCTCACCATTTGTGTTTCAGTTGCCTCATGCGAAAGGAACTTTTCCAAGCTAAAGCTAATCAAAACGTCTCTGCGCTCCACCATGAGCGATGAAAGGCTCTCAAACCTGTCGATACTGTCCATAGAAAAAGAACGTGTCAAAAACATAAATTTTACAACAGTAATCAATAACTTTGCAGAAGCCAAGTGTCGGCGAAAGAACTTATGAAGAAATTGAATGTTCAGCTTTCGTGACACAAATGCTCAATATAAAAAAAAAACTTCATGTGTCCTCATTATGTGTACATAGTTAAATAAAAAAAAACACTGTTTGCTGGCTAACCCTGTATTTATTATTTCATTATCGCTGCGTGACCTCGCGTCGCGGTTATGGCTTTTAGCTTTGCGGTCTCGGGGAGCGGGGGGGGGGGGGGGGTGACAAAAGACCTAAGGGCCCCGGGTGCCAGATGGTCTAGCTACGCCACTGCCCCGGACAGGTAGAGCTCCGCGTCTGCTCAGGTTACTTCCACGGCAATCGGGACTACCGTCACATACGAAGTGTGGTTCGCGAAGCCGGACAGACCATGAAAGATGCCCGTCTGATGCCCGAGGCGGCTCTAGCGCTTTGTTTGCCTCTCGCCGAGCCGTCTCGCTCAACGACGCCGAGCTCCCGTTTCGTCGCGGTTTTCGTCGCGGTGCCCGAGTAGAAAACGTGTCAAGCGGACTCGCTTTAAGCGAGCATCTCATATTTGATCTTGCTTAACCCGTCCCTCCAATGCGCCATCTTGGTCAATGGAGGATGAATGGGAAGGGAAGAGGGTTCGCTCTCGCCGGAGCGAAACGGGCGAAACCCTCCGTGAAACCGGATACCTGCCTTCCCATTTGACGTCACACCCACGTGACAAGATGGTGTACGAGTCGAGAGTGGCCGGTGTGGGCTGCAAAACCACATAATTCAATCAGATTTTTTTTTGTAAAAAAGAATTAGAGTTTCTATTAAAAAACGGTTTTTCATTTTTTTTTTTTATTCTAGAGGTGGCAGGGACTATATCCCACGTCCATCGATCAGTGGGCAAGGCGACAGCAAACCTGGCATGTCGCATATATGTTGTTTTTCTTTGTAGACAGTTTCGGCTGCTGCTATTGCTGTCGCACCACAGTTCATTGCCAACGGAGGACACGCGGGCACACAATCAAGTAGGGACCATCAGCCCACAGGACTACGCGGCAACTAAAGTGCTCATCACCCAGATTAAGGCATCACCTCGTCACCAAGTACACAATGACTAGGACTGCCGTCACGTGTTTGATCGGCAAATATGCCAAAGTAACTGCGGG
>JAZHYW010050781.1:0-18307 GCA_037355805.1 Ixodes ricinus | reverse complement strand
ATGCTCTGCGGGAGTGGAACCCCCAGATTAGGGAATGTTTTATATGGCATATGGCATATGGCACCACTTGCTCCCTGTAGGATGCTCGAGACCTGTTTCTGGAAGTGCTCGGAGCTGAAGAAATTCTGAAAGAGAGCCGGTTGAAGCAAAACCGGCCAAACAGCGAAATGAAAGTCGTGAAGTGCTTGCTATCTCCGCTTAGTGGAATTTGCCAAAACGCGGCGTTTGCAATGAGTTTTGAGAAGTACCTTTCATACTGAAGGAGTCTAAGGTGAGTTCGACTGACGGTATAGAGTGCCATTCTCTGAGTACGTAGCTATTGAGTTCTGTGGAATCAACGCAAATTCTTCTCACTGCACCGCTTGGCTTTGGAACAACTACCATCGGTGCACACAGAGTAGTTGGCTCTTCGACGGGTGATATTACTCCCATTCTCTGCATTCTTTGAAGCTCTTCTTTCGTCTTTTCGTAGAGCGGGATCGGCGCTCGCCGTGGAGAACTTCGTGCGAACGGTTTGGCGCCGTCTTGGAGTTGCACTTGGTATGCTTCAGGGGCTTGCCGAGCCCTTTGAAGAGCGCACGGAACTCTGTTCTTGCGTCGACTTTAGATCTGTTAAGAATGTGGGAGCTTGGGTTAATCTCGTTGACCACCGATACCAATTGCAAAGCTTCTCTAGCAGGCTTTCCGAGTAATGGCGTACGGAGGTCTTCGAAGATGTAAACGTCTTGCACTGAAGTGCGGCCTCTGTACGTGATGTTGAGGCGAGCTGTCCCCTGTGTGGCCAAAGGGTTCTGTCCGATCCGTGAAGCTGACGCGATGGTGCTACCAGGCGTGGTCATGGGGGGAGCTTCCTGAAGATGGAGGCCGAGATGACCGTTTCGTCGGCGCCCGTGTCCAATTTAAACTTTACGGTTTCCCCTTGAATTGTCACCATCACTTCGAACTTGTCAGCTTGAGGATGTGCCACTCCTCCAATAAAGCCCAATCTCGTCATCATCGTCTTGAGATGGTCTAACGAAGCGGACTTTCTTGGAAAGGCAGACTCGGAGAAATGACCTTTCTTAAGACAGCCCTTACAAGTCTCGTGTCGAGCTGGACCAGGACTTTCTAGGATGGCAGGGTCGTCCATACCAAGGACATTCTGGCTGTTCGTCCTGGAAGGAACCAGACTCTTTGTGTCCTAGTCTGCCTTGTGATTTGGAGCTAGACCCAGAGAAATGGCTAGTTGATGTTCTCCCTCTGTCAAGCGCGTTGACTCTGCTGCCGGCTTTGATGTCCTGGTTCAGCTCGACTAGCTGCTGTCGGACGTTTTCAACCTGCCTCGCTGGCTCTAGAGCTCTTTGAAGTGTTAAGTCGGCGTCGAACTGGAGCTTTTGCGGAGAGCTTTTGTCACGGATGCCAACGACTAGCCGATCTCGTACAAACTGGTCTTGCATTCGGCCGTAGTCGCAATACTTGTATAGGGCGTGCAATGACGTGGCAATCTCTTCGATGGACTCGCCTTCTTGTTGGACCCGGGAGTTGAATCGAGCTCGCTCAAAGGTCACGTTTCTTCGCGGTATGAAATACGAGTCGAAGTGGCCCATGATGGTATCGATCTTCTTGGCTTCTGATTCGGTCAGCTGGAACGTGCTCAAGATGTCCTCGGCTTGGTCCCCCATAATGTAAGGAAGAGCGTCGATTTTGTGTTCTTCAGGTTTTGTGTTGAGTCCCGAAGCAGTGTGGAAGCGTTGGAAGCGCTTCTTCCATTTCGACTATGTGTTCGGAGACGATAAAGAAAATGGCTCTGGCGGTTGTATGACGAACGATGTGCCCGCTGCGGTGGTTGCCATTTATTCCTGCGCAGGATCGCTTCATGGGTGCCTCGGAAGTCAGTGCTGGTAGCGGTTCTTGATTTCCGGCCGTGATCCACTTCTGCCACCATGTTAGGTGCAGGAGAAAGAACGAGATGCTACCACAGGCCAGAGTGCCACATATAAGAATCTTTAATCTTGTCGTCTACCACCAGCAGGTAGGCGTGTGCTCAGTAGGTGGCAGGCCCTTTCATACCACACAAAGTATTCAAAAGAGAGCTTCAATATATTTTTTGTGTGATATATATGCAAGATGGTAAGACGATAATATAACTACTATTTATTCTTCGTCGCTCTAATCTTCGTAAAAATCCCCAAAATGACTTCGCATGAAAACTGTGACCTAAATTGCGGATTTTTGTTTTAGTTGACTATGAATAGTATCGCTTTTAGAATAATACCACGTGTAGAACCTTTCATTGCCTTCCAATTTAAGCAAAGTTCGTGCTTTTATCAAGTACCAGTACTGAGAAATAAATTTTGAAACAGAGAGGGTTTTCACTTTTCGTTCAATTTCAGCGCGCTGTATAAAAAAAACATCTCATTTTTAAGTTGTGTTTTTCGCGTCCCCTTCTTTTGGCACACTGCTTTTAGCTAGAATGCATTCCGTTACACGAATTCGCCTTGGTTTTTGGTTTTAAGCATCTAAATATGCTAAAAAGGCAAAGGCCAAAGGTGAGTTTGACGATCTTCCTGTATGGCGTTTTCAACCACTTTCACTCTCAAATTATTCAAAGAGCTTCTATATTTTTTTTTTTATTGTGATATATATGCAAGTCCGGTAAAACTACTATTCCAACTACTATTTATTATTCGTTGATTCAATTTTTGTAAAAATTCTTAAAAGTGCTCAGCGAAAAACTGTGACCTAAACTCAGATTGTTTTTTACTACTTTTTTTTTTAAATAATACCACTTGTAGAACCTTTCATTGCATTTCAGATTATGTAAAGTTTGTGTCTTTATAGCGTACGACTACTGAGAAATAAATTATGAAACAAAAGAGATATTTTATGACATTAGAGCATTTTAACTGTGCTCACAGAGTGCATGAAAAGAGTTAAAATAATGTGAACTGAAATTTACGCCGGGAGATCGAACGAAACATCCGACCCACGACGGATGTCAGAAATACTACTTTCTGCCTCCGGCCTCTTTTAAAATTCATAAGTCGAGAACAAAAAATCCAATGAACTTGCGGTTTGTGGCGACAGTGTTTTTCGAGACGACGCCATAACATATATTTTTTTTTCAGCGAAATTAAAAAGTTCGACCCCTTTCGTCTGCATGATTTGAAATGAAATCCCCAATATATATATATATATATATATATATATATATATATATATATATATATATATATATATATATATATATATATATATATATATATATAACTAGCATAGGCCTTAATTCCGATCCCATTACCTACACATTGCGTGCAAGGGAAATGTGTAAAGAGAACGGATAACTATCACCACTGGGCGGCTGAAGTCTTGGCATAAATATTGGTTGTTTTAGATTAGCAATCATTTTTTTATGTGAATTCTCTTTTAGATTTCATATTGGTCAACTCGCAATTTTACTTAATTTTGTAATATATTGCTCATAATTGAAATCACCAATATACCGTCCACCGTACCCCTTGAGCACCCAGAGGGCCAGAGGTTGTTAGTATACTTGAAACGATATCGTTTATTCAATGTAAACTAATTTTGATGCCCAGCTTAACTGAATCTATATTTAATTTGTTTGTTTCTTCCTACAGTGCAAGCACAGCACGACCAGTGCAAACCTCCGTGCAAATATTGTAACAATTACAACCCTTGGAGCGACCTGATATGTAAAATACACTGAATATGTGTACACTGCGGTCATATTGTATTGCAGGAATAAAGATTTCAGAAGGTATTGTTGCACTTAAAAATGTAAAACAAATCATTTAAATATTATAAAATCGAATACTAAACATATGAAACAACCAGTCAGGCCAATTGGAGGCCCCTCTGGTCGCCAGAGTTGTTCTAAAGCAAACGCTCAAAAACTATCTCGTTAACAGTTCACCACCTGTTTTGTTCAAAACAGTTAATTCCTAAGAAACGAAAAAAGGCGATCATACTTCCGGCGCTACCGCCTCGCTAGCAATCTCCCAGCAATTTTCTGGCTTGTAAGCCTCAGTCGGCTGCATAATATTGTCACAAATGACAACGACGAGAGGATGACCAGCGAAATAAAAATAGAGTTTAGTGAGCGAATGTGTGCCAAACAAAATAAAGAACAACCGCCGAATCAGCAGGAAAACGGGTGGAGATCTGGCGGCGTAAAAGCAAGCGAGAGTGGGACGGACTCGACGAGTTCGCGGGCCTCTCCTTATCTGTGGTGTGTCGGCAACTGAGAAGTTTGGCAAAGGATCTTCGGGCGTCGCGGGCTCAGAGCGAGTGAACAGACACTTTCTAGAACAAGAACCAAAGACGAAAGACGAAGTTATAAAATTTATACCTCGAGTAAGAGGAAGCAGGAATCTTCTAGAATTCCTGGACCGAGCGTTGTTCGCTCGGCCCTGAGCGCGGCATTATCTACTCCCCCCCCTCTTTAAAAGCGGATCGTCCCGATGCAATGCGAAAAGAAAACAAATACGGCTAAGCAAAAAGGGTGCGATGAAATAAAGACGCAGCGCCACAGTCGTAACGCGCAATGAACGGCTTGAGAGGAACTTCGTGGATCACTTCGGGTGGTGGCTGGCAGCGTCCTGGTGTCGGGTTTCGTCCTTGAGTACCTCGTAGTTCAGGTCACCAAGGCGGCAAATGACGTTGTAGGGTCCGATTTTGCGTTTCAATATTTTCTCGCTGAGGCCGCGGTGGCGAAAGGCGTCCACACCCACTCCCTGTCTCCGGGCTGGAGCTCCACGTCGCGTAGACGAGGTTTGTACCGGCCAGCGTCGACACGTTCCTGGTTCATTATGCGAAGGCGAGCTCGCTGGCGTACGTCTTCTGCTTCTTGGGTGACCAGCTGCGCGTCATCGGTGCCGTCGTCCGTGGCGTCGCGGGGCAGCATGGCGTCGAGCGTCGTCGTCAAGTAGTAGAAAACATGTACAAACTCGGCCACCTGTCCACCACCTGTGATTGGTCGGGGCCAGCCTCGACCAGTCACAGCGCAGTATGGCGTATCAGGCGCGTGCCAGAAGTGTGCCATGACCTCAGACCTCAAGCCGCAAACCTCAGACCTCAAACCGCAAACCTCAGACCTCAAACCACAAGCGTGGTTGACCAAGTCTTGACAGCTGTGGTCATCATCTGATAACAACCACGTGATGTCACACAGGGTCCGAGCTTCGTCCGACAGAGGGCGCTATAGGACTTCATTTGCGGCGCTCAGGGCGTCTCACGTGATGTCGCACAAGGTTCAGTGCTGCATCCGAAGAAGAGCGCTGCGCTCCGGTCACATGATGGTCACGTGATTTGAATCGCTGCGCGGTAAATGCATTTCATTCGATTAAAAAGGATGCGCGGGCGGCTGGGACTTGACCTGTCTGCCTTGTGCACAGCGGCCCGACACTCTACCCCCTGAGCTATGAGCACATTGCTTCCCGGACCGCTTAACTTGTCTTAGTTGTTCGTGTGTGTGTGTAATTCATGATAACAGCCACGTGATGTCGCACAGGGTTCGAGCTGCGTCCGAAAGAAGGCGCTCACGGGATGTCGCACAGGGTTCGTGCTGCATCCAACAGAGGGCGCTGCGCTCCGGTCACATGATGATCACGTGTTTTGAATTTGAATCACTGCGCGGTAAATGCATTTTAATCGCTAAAAAAGGCTCCGCCGAAGGTCATGTGACTGTGGTTGTTTGACGTTGCTCGTCTTACTATCCCGTGATTTCGCGTGCGCGATTCAAGCGGTGCTCGCGGCCTCGTGGCGCCCCCATTACTGTCGCATGTTTACGCAATGTCCTATATATATATATGTGGTATATGACGACGGCGCACCGTCATTATGGCGGTGACGCTCGCGTCCGTCAAGTCTCTTCTCGCGTCCGTCAAGTCTCTTCTCGCCTTCATCACAGCCCTCGACGTCCTCGTGAACCTGGCTCTGGAAGGGCGTCGGTGACGGGCAGGAATCAGTCCAACAGATTAATTGATGAAGGAAATACCTGTGTGCGTCTCCTCGATTCTTTCACAGCGATAGGTCTTAGTTGGACAGTCCGCGGTTTGGCTCCGACTGCCGTGGTCGATTTCCGCGTTGGCCATTTTCGGCACTCCGCCAAATAAATCCCCGAGCTGCTGGTAACAAGACAAGAGGAAGCAAAATAACATGCATGGTCAACGAAACAGTTTCCGCCAGACAATCTGGCAGCAGTGCATAAAGATAGGTGCCCATGTGACCCAGGTTTATCACAAAACAATTTTCTGGAAGTGCGAAGATAAAACTACCTCCAAATTTCACTATGCATTTTGTATCAAAAAAGCAAAAAAAGAAAAAAAAGCAAGTGCGTAAGTGCCTCATTTATGCACCAAACTGTTACTGAGTTTTATTTTTCTAAAGAAATAGCCAGAATTATGGTGTTGACAGTTTGTGTTCATTTAAAAAAAACGTCATTTGAGAGTGCGCTTCGTCTTTTCTACTTCCTTGTTCCTGTTTATTTGGCGATTTCCGTTTAGCACGTGCGACTATTTCTACCAGAGTAAGGTTACAAAAACACGCCACCCAAGTAGAATGTTTCCCCTGCAGCCAGTGATAATATTAGTGATATAATATGATTTCTCGATCAGTCGAGCAAAAATTATGTGCTGCGTGGTCCTTGCCTTGGATGGCGTTAGATCCTCCTTCTCCTCATCGGTCCTCTCTTCCAGTCACAAGATGCTACGTTTAACAAGTTCCCTCCGCGGACTTGTTATGCACCTCCAGTTGGTAGATAGTTTGAATTGGTCTTCTAAGAGTTCGCCCATCCGCTCCAGTCGCACTTCGCAGGAGGGAGTAATATTGTCCCGTCCCGGGTGAACTTTTGTCATTCGTCCCACCTTCCTTATTGTTCTGGGTCATCCCGCATCGTGTATAATCACCACATTCCAGACAGCAATAAGTGTCGTGTCCTTAGGTGGAATGTGGTGGGCAGAGCGAAGTTGCAAAGGCACTTCATCAGCCTCTTCGAAAACTGGTGTGAAATAAGTTCTCGGAGGCTCCATCGCCATCTTAGTTATCGTGATGAGCGCAGAGTGGAGGTCATATCCTTTATCATCCGCAAGAAAAAATGGCTTTTTCATTTCAAACAATGTGCAGGTGCTGGAATTGTGTTCTTCCCGTTCACCTCAGGAATTAAATGTTAAAAAAATGTGAGTTTATGGCGGCTTCAATTTCCTAGAATACCATCGACAACTCTTTAAAAGTAAGAATAGCTTCGTCCTATATCTTTTTCGGAGGGAGATCTTCACCGTCTGTGTCTTTATCTCCCAAAAACCTCTCATGATGCTGTTCTTTCGGCCATAAATTTTCATGTGATGTGCTGGTGAGCAACATAGTCTTGTGCATCCTAATGTCGGAGCTGTTTCCAGACAGCTGATATGTCTATTAAGACTGTCTTGAATGCCAAATCATGGTTTGAATAAAGTACATCTTGCAGTTCTGGAAATAAACCGACGTTCAGACACTAAGATGGATTGCTTCGATGCGCTCGTTGTGAGATCAAGTTTAACTGCTGGTATGAGTGCGCACGTGCAAATTGCGATATCCGGATTCTTGTTCTTTTCGTCCTTTATCTAAAGTGGGCCATCAAAATCAGTGTCCACGATTTTGAATGGGTGCGTTGCCTCAATGCGTTGTTGTGACAGTGGTGCCGCTGGTGTTGATTTATAAAAATTCGCTTGAGGATCCTCGTTTGAGGGCATTACATAAGGGAGTACAATATACGAGAGTATAAACAGAGTAACAAAATCAGAAATGAATACATAAGGTGTTGGAAGATAACGCGACCGACGCCACGTGCATACGTTAATTCCACAAATTGACTTGAAGAATTGCGGAGCACTGCTGACAAAGGGGGGTGTTGAAACATTTGCAGCACATGGCACAACCAGTAGGTACGAGACAATTAAAACGCCAGAATAATATTTAACTGAGGGGACAGCAAAGGATGGTGCCAAAGGCGGTTGAATCCGCCTTGGTCACAATATGTGAGGAGATGTCGTTCCAGTCTACTATAGTATGGAGAAAAATGGAGTTAAAATTGGTAGTGCTGCCTTAGATGCGGAAAACATGACAAGGTTGATTTAGCTGCGAAGTGAATCGCCTGGGTGGAATGAGGAAAGAGTCTCAAAGCGCAGGAAGGTAGTGGTTGTGCACAACATAAGGATCCAAAGCTTTGCCCCTAGTTTACCTCTCTGCCGAATCGGAGTGGTCATTTGCACCGAGATGAGGCTAGAGGCTGACCACACCAGCACCGCTCCGCTGTGAATAAGAGGCAGTCACAAAGTAGGCACGGGGTTTATCGGTATAGCGGCGCGGGCGATACTGCTCATTAAATGTCTACATGTTGTTGAAATGGTGCACTGTGTCATTTCCCGAAACAGGGAGCAGCAAGGAATTACCACATGGTAAATCTTGTGAAAGAGGCACGGGCGCGCTATCTTGGGGCGGAGTTTTAGTAAGGAAGATCTAGTTCGTTCTCGAGGACGGATACAGTAAATGAGCAATTATATATATTTGAAATAAATCTAGCAGCAGGATTCTGGAATGCCTCGAAATGATTTGCGAAGTAAATTTTGTGAGGGCACCAAAGTGGCCGCAAGATATTCCAATTTTAGTTGAATGTACGTCTCATATGCAATTTTGGGGCTGCCTTCATGTGTGTCGGTGCACACCTCGGGTAGCTTTGCAGAGTATTTTTATTGTTTGTCTTCCTAATGTGCGCTGATGTGCCTGCATATAAGCAAATCGGTGAAGCAATGAGCGTTGGGGAGCACGGTGGGGTGTTCAAGGTTTCCGGACGCGTTTAGTTGTTGGAGCCGACCACCTATTCGTAAAGCTCCGATGGTAACTATGAAAAGTTGAAGTGAGGCAGTTCCGTTGACTCCTTTCTTGACCTTACATTTTGGATGCTTTATAATTCTTCCGATAATTAATTTTTTGTGTGACCTTAATACAGTATTGTTTCGCCCTTTTGTGTTCTGCCGTTGAAAAATAATCAGCCGATTTCTTTAGTGCGCCAGTGTTTTCTTTGAAACCGTAAATCCAAACAGTGACGCGTGACGGTGACATGACCATGACGAAAGATGTTTGTCGGTGACAACCAGTGACTAAAGGTGTTTGAACTTTCCATCCTTTTTGTCTAACTCTTTCGAATTTTTGAACACTCGAGAGGTCGCTGTAGCATTGCAGGCAAGTACAGGATCGTCTACGGCGACTTGTTGCTCATATTATGTTGGTTTTAATATTATTGCCGTGCATTTTGCCTGCATTGTCTATTTTGGGATGCGCCTGCGGCTACTCAGGTGACAGTATCTGCTTGAGCCAAGAAGGACTAGTTCACCACAGGTTGTTTGACTCTCAGTTTGACGAGGATAGCCCTTGAGTAGGCGGTCTGCCGGATTTTTTTAGCGCGCTGCAGAATACCCAGTGAGCTGTAGGAGTGTTGTTTTGGATGTCGCTCAATCTATTGAAAAGAATGTCTCCCACCGGTGACTTTGTCCTCGTATCCACTTCCACGTTACGGTGGTGTCTGTTCACAAGTATAATTCGTTCTCTTGAAGAGACAAAGTATTTTCTACATAGCGCAGTAGCCTAGTGCCAATGAGGGCGCCCATTAACTATAGGCGAGAGAGCGTGACCTTTTTAAGAGGTGCTACTCGCACCTTTGCAAGCAGTAGATGTATTTTCCCTGTGTTCTTAAAGTCCGATGTTCTTAATTAGACAAATGCGCCATAAACCTTCGGACTGGCTTTAGTGAAAACACGTAGTTCGTTGAACTGCATAGTGTCTTGTAATTCCTCGAACAAAAATGAAGATATGGGTATGCCTTGTACATGTGGAATCTCGTTACACCGGAGTGTTGCACACCTGTTGCATTTCCTCAGAAAAACTATGGTCCCAACCTCTCTGTAATTCCCATAGTTTTTGGAGCATGATCTTGACCCAGATCGTGAAGGGGGATAGCAGTCCCATGACATCAATTATATTGGAAGCTTGAAGGACATCATTTGTACTTGCTTTCGTTTTCATGAAGTTTGACGTCGAGGTGTACGACAGCTTCGAAGCGTCCGTCTTTGTATTCCAATTCATTCCAAGTACCTCCGGGTAGGTAGCCATAACAGCTGGTTGGGTACTTTCTTCCGGAACAAATCTTGCAGTGTCTTGCTGTTGGATGTTCATTTTGTAGATTCATGCCAGCTTGTTGCGTGATGTCTTGTGTTTCGTTAGAAAAACTCAACTGCTGGTGCTTCACGCTGGTGGGCCATTAAAGATTTCGTCGATATAAAATTAGTGCGCTCGAACCTGAGCTTCCTTGAAGTGGTTTTAAACTGGTTGGAAGCGATGCTGTGGGGAAGCTGTCAGCATGACACTGTAGGTTGTCCCAAATGGAAGGCGAGTCATTCTCTGCTCTTGGACTGGTGGTAACTGACCGGTTGCTGTAGGACCCTCTTCAAACCACAAGAAGCGTAGCGCATCTCGATCCTTTGTTTTACTAATATTTGTAAAAAAGTTTTTTTTTGAAAATCAGCTGTTATCGCTATGTTATTTACTCGGAACCTCAAAGAACCTGTAATGGGTCGTCAGAATGCATTTAATCCTACTAAAAAAAAAAAAAGCCTTTGAAATTCTTAATTCTTTGCAGGTGAGATGCAGTGTGAAATACGATCATAATCTTAGTTGTGAGCACCTCTTCGCGTACTGCAGCGTGTTGAGGCACGTAATTACTGTCGTCCTGTATGCCTTCGCGAAACTGCAAAAACTCGGCATGTCCTTCTTTCAGATATTGACTGATCACGCAGTCATAACTGTTCAGCAGGTTTTTATCTCCCGAGTTTTGTATCAACCCGTTTAACCACGCGGCCGCCAGGTTCTTGTTGTCCTGCAGCTGGGTTTTTTTTGGCTTATATGGTAGTGAGACTTTACACCTGCATTTAATGCAACTACCCGTCTCTTCAAAGGTCTGTAATACCATTTCCTTGAACCGATCTTACTTGTCTGTGATTCGAGTAGGTCCCAGGTCCTAAAACGCTGCAATTTATTTGTCTCGTCTTCGGCACCGACTTCTGAATTAAGGATGCAGGCCATGACATGGTTTTCTGTTGTCGATGAATTATTGGGTCCGTCGGTTCCTGAAAATTGGTCAGCACCGATTAATATGCTGTTTCTGAGTGGTCCTTTTGTTTCATCAAAAAGACAAAGGTCAGCCAAATCCTTTTCTTGTCTTTGAAGCTCTTCTGAAAGGGTGGTCCAAAAAAGCTCCACCATATTGCTGCAAATCTTCGGAACTTCTAGCGCTTCGATAATATACTTTTCCTGATCGTACTTGCTCTTTAACCTAAGCTCCACCAACTTCCCTTGATGTTCTTTTGCATCTTCGTATCCAAAGGTGTTGATGCCAATATTTATGTCCCCGAGAATACGCAGTAGGTAATTTGGAGACACTTAATCACGGACAAAGTTCGCTGGCCTCCTCCATAGGTCATTCGTCTTAAGTAGCTGCACACCATTTTTCCAGCGATCCAGCCTCGAAAAGTTTGAAGTCAGATGTATGGCTCTTTTTGTGTTGCTGGGGGAGCGCAAGAATGAAAGTGCCTCTGTTTCGTGGTGTTGTTCCGTCCCGTTTTATAGTTTGCCAGCCTTTGTCGCATATTGACGCAGCATGTCTGTCTTCGCAAGAATTCCAAACGATTCTCCTTCCGCAATCTCGCGCGCTGTGCCCCTTCATGGTAGATTTAAGAGATATAATGTTGTCAGGGAGGTACTTTTCTTTATATCTATCATAGCATCCGTGTGGCAGTTTTCCGACGAGTGTTTTCTGGAGGAGCAGAAAAGGCAGTCTACTGACCGACCCCAACTGTGTAGAGCAGCTGCAGAACTTTTGTTCCATCATTTTTTTAATGTTTTTTTTCGGTGTCAGGTCCAGTGTCTTGACTTGTCGTGCCTGTTTTCAGTCCACTTTGTTCTCTACATTCCACTTAGAATTTAAAAAAAGATTAAGATCATCTCCGGATCTCGTTCTTACGTTGATTACTCCGTAGATTCGCTGAAGGAGTTTTTGTCGATGATATTGACTGATGACGTCACTAGGTAGAGCCTTTATTAGTACGCCGTTCGGCATCGCGAGAGTAGGACATAGCGTGGACTTCGAGATTGTTTTGGCCAGGAATGTGTAGCTGAACGGCGTCGAAAAGTCTTTTTAATAACAAACGTCATTTGATAAAGGGGCATTCTGCAGCGTTTGGAGTTTTAAAAGACGGTCTTGCTTGATGGGTTTATTTTCTACAAATCGCATTCGGAGCATAGCCAACGAGTCTGTGTAGCGGGATATACACGTGAAGACCAGCAATGGCTCTAGCTGCCAGTCCGGTGAAATCGACAGGAGATAGTTAAACTTGTCAGCCTGACAATGTTGAGGATTCTGTTCGATCGGGTTTTGGAACATATAACAGAATGCATGCCACTGAGAAGTACTGCCCTCAAATTGTAAGCATTTCCGATTTCGGCAGCGTTGCCCTGGCGTTCATCGCAGTGGTCGGGAGAATCGCAGGTGTTCTGTTTGCATTGACCGCGTAAGTTCCTGGATTCTTCAGAATTTTAATTTTATTACTCAGCATTGCATATGCCTGCGTTGAGTGGTCCTGGCAAGTTTATGCCGCTTCTATATTCTTGTTCGTGTTGGTCGCTTCCGAAGGACTCACAATCTTGATCTAAACTTTGAGCTCGTGGATATTTGTAGTTAATATCTGAATATGCGTTGTGAGCAAACTAAGATTGTGATCATCATGGGTACGTTTTCTCCGTACGCGTTTTATGTGGCTGTCTTCAAAAGCGTATTGAGACCTCGCTTGGCTTTCTGTAGAGTTAAAATAGCCTTCCGGGTTTCCGCACCATCAAGTTCCTGTAAAAACCCACACCAGCAATCTCTGATAATACAAGTGATTTAAAACGAACTGCTTGTCAGAATGGTTTCGTTATCAGTTTATAAAGAAAATAAAATGTGCTACGTGCCCGGACCTTGGATGGCACGAGATCCTCCTGATCCTCGGTGGTCCTTTCGTTCAGTAGCTGATGTTGTTATGGTTAACACCCCTCTTACGTAGAAAACTGAAATGCTCCCTACTTAATACATCCCCGTTGTTTTGAAGATATTAGAAAATTTTCGTCAGCTGTTCCATTCGGGTTTAAACGAAAAGCCTATGCTGACTCCATGGTGCGCGATAGCACATTTACCGTTCATTCAGTTAAACTGCATCGAAATAACACCTTGGCGGGTCCAATCGTCATACCTTGGCTGTCGCTGTATTTTACTTTAAGGCGTGCGTATCTGTTTATATTTTGTTCTAGTTTTATTGAGTGCATTCAATTTTGAGAGAGAAAGACAGTTGATAGTCAGCGCTGCTTATGTGTTTGTTCTACTTGTCTTTGCGTGTTTTTGTTTTGTTTTTGTGTTCTCTTATTGACTTTGAACGAAACAAATCAGGCAATATTATAAAATTCCAAGATGATAAAGCAGGGTGAGCCACTAAAATGTATTCTTCAAGTGTACTTTACATACTGCTTAGTCGAATTGTTGAAAACTTACGAACCTTGATATTTAAAGTAATTAAAAGACTTACTGTGCATTTTCTAATAGAGACACCGAGGCAATGAAAAAAAAAGCTTTTCGTGCCTTGACGAGGTTCGGTCCCCGGGAGCTCGGCAGATGGCTACGGACCTATATGAATATAAAACAGAACAACAAATACACAAACGCGCTGGAGCTGAACGGTTCATCAAAGAGAAATAAACACAAAGTATTACAAAATATATTTAAAAAAGTAGATAAAATGCTATATGAGTGTTTTCACCTCAATTAAGGTAAATTTTAAGTCTAAAACGTAAAAGTTCTCACAAATAATTATACGGCGTGCCATAATTTTTATTATAAAAAACACAAACGGCAAACTTGACGAATTTGTTTTTAGCTATTGTCTTTCTAGCGGCTCTGGCGAAAGCTAATATTTTCCCCACATCTCTGGGATGTCATTTTGTTCCTTTGCTATTTGGTCACTTTAGAAACTACTCTCCTTGTAATTTTGGTGACTGATTCTAAAAAGCCACTTTTGATCACGCCTAATGTAGTGAAAAAAATAGTTAGGAAATAATATATGATAAACTCCGTCACTGATTATCTAGGCAATGTTTGGCAAGGCGTTTTGACAAGGTATTTAGCAAAGTGTCGCAACGACTCGCGCTAAATATCAAAATAGGTCACCTGGATGAGATATATTAATATTTCCTAACCAGGTAAACCTACAGCCCAAGTAGCACAACACGCCGGGTTGGGGATGGGGCGGTATTGGCCTGCCGGGATACTGATACCGGCCAGTACCGGAAACGCCCCAAGGGGCGACATCGGCCGGGCCCAATGCCGGAATCCGGCCGGTACCGGGAACTTATTGGGAAACCGGGATGCCGGGAATACGGGACGTTCCCAGTGAGCTCCCGACACAGATCCCCGGCATGGAACCGGTGGTACGGTAGGAAACCATCAGTGTGCCAGCGTGTTTCCGGGTCAGAGCCAGTCCAATTGCAGATTAGCCCCAGCGTAATAACAGATCAGTGCCAGCATAATTGCGGGTCAGTGCCAGCGCAATTGCGGATCAGCGCCAGCGTATTTGTCATTCAGTGTACCCAGCATAGAACCACTAGAATGCTAGCTGTGTCAGGCTTTAAAGCCGGTGTAGGACATCCTACTGCATTAAAATTTCGAAGAGCTAGCTACTTAAATGTGGAAATGCTAAATTTCTCAGTCCGAACTATTTTATTTGTTTTCACATCTTTTATAGGTGCTGATCGTTTTTAACATGTTTTTCGGACTTGAACCGAAACAAGCCAGTTTAGTATTTGTGCAATTTTAAGAAACAAGTCTGTGTGAACAATTGACTTTCTCCATGTATGCAGTATACTCATGGCAATTATTGTATACTTGTTGAGACGACATGTCCCATTCATCTGTCACCCAGATGCATATTGTGGGTAGTACAAGAAGGAAAATACAAATTTTTTTTACCGTCACGTTCTTTATTGTGACTTGAGCATCCATAGCAGCTAGCTCCTCAGCCAGAGTGTCCCTCATCGTCAGAGGCGGTTGGAACCACCAGTGGAGTGTCCGTCTTTTTAACTCTATTGCCCCTGCCCGCCTCCTTGCCCGTCAGCCGCTTCTCCATCGCGTCCACGCTGCACCCTTGACGCGACTTTGTATGGCACCTGTAAAGAGAATTGTCAGATCACACAGATTAGCTGAGGGATAGGGGAAGCCAATATCTTGCATACTAGCTACGCACAAGGTGCTTTTCACACACCGCAGTTTGTGAGCGTTTCCTTTGTGTAAATATAGGTCCTTCACCTAGCCTGCAATTCAAAGGTGACAGGAAGAGAGCACCACAGAGGTGGAGATTCTGGGTTTGGCTACCACGTAAGGTGCAGATTCTATAGAGGCATATGGCTATTTTATGCAACATCCTATTAATCTGAAATGGGGGGGGGGGGGGGGGCGAGGCGGGGCACGAGAGGGGGCGGGGCGCAGAGATGAGTTGCTAAAAAGAAAGCAAAACTTCACCAACTGACACTCTACACACCAAGGCCTCTAAATGGTCTTTATTAGATTGTCAACCTGGAAACTAACAGGATAACAAGACAAGACCAACAAAATCTTTTTCACAGTTACTTCAAAAAGAAATGCTTTTGAGTATAAAGGTTCCGAGAATGCTCACACAGGAGTTATTCATAATAGAGAATGTAAGTCGAATTTAAAAAAAAAAAACCGACAGGAACTGACGACTTAGATTTTGCATACTGCAAGACTTGAAGGGAAACTGAAGCTGTTCTGTATTTAAGGAAGAACACCAAAATCATCTTCATTTGGCCTCCAGGATCACAAATATCGAGATTATTTTTCAATCTGGTGCACGGAGGCTGCAGAAATTAATATCTAAAGTACCGCCGAAGCCCCACCTTCCTGATGTGTGACGTCATACAAGGAGTTTTCGGAATTTCTGCTCTCGCTCATCTTCAGCTCCTGTTAAACCTATGCACGTGAACTCTTGCTATTTTTAAAAAGGTCAGAAATAGACGTCACGACTGGCGTCAGTGTGGAAAAATACAACTGGCAAGCTTGCAATTACACGCGCTGCCCACACGAGCGACACCCCATGCAGCACACCATTGTTGGACCAACATGGGCCCGCCACTGGCAAAACTTGGCTCCAATATTGGCCTAACGTTGGTTTTTGTCGAAAGCGCTACCCGATCCAATGATGGACCATTCACTAATGCCAATGTTGGACCAAGATTCGACCAATATTTGAACCAATATTGGACCGTCATTCATGCCATCGTAGGACCGCCTCTTAACCAACATTTAAGCCAACGTTGGGCCACAATTCAACCAACACCTAAGCCATTATTGGACCACTACTGGTTGTGGGTCTTACCACCAATATTGGCATCCAAGTTTAAGCATTGGCTTATCCAATATTTGCTCCCAACCTTATGCTCTGGATATTTCGATTTCGGCATCCGATTTTAAGCTCGATCTGCACTATTTTCGGCAGCAGTTTTAGCGGGCATGCAGCTTTCTTTTCAGATGTTTTTATAGTGTTCAGTAGAACACAATATATACATCTAAAAAGAAAGCTGATGTAGACAAGCCACATTCACTGTGGAAAATATTAAGTCAATATTACATGCAGGTAAATATAAAAGTATGAAATGCAAAGTGTACCGTCAATACATTTTATTAAAGTTTCAATTGAAGGAAAATTTAAACAACAATGAGTGCCAGGGTCCATCGCTGCAAGCTGTGAACCGAGCAGGAACTTCATGGGATTCCACGCCAGGGCCTGGCCACAGGATTCTGAAAGAGACAGAAGCGGGGGTTTGGATTAAGGTGAAGGGTTTTCAAAGGCTCTTAGTTCTCTCTTACGCTTGTCAATAATGAATATCAAAACAAAACTTAACTTCAATATTAATAGCCGCCCTTTAATTAACTATTCGATTAATCGGCTGAGTTGCTCTTCAAGTATAAAATCTCGAAAAGGCCTACCGACTTTTTTATGCTTTATTTTCCATATTATAAACTGTCTTTTCCATTGAATTAGTTTTCGTTATTTTCTATGTAAAAAAACTTAGTACTGCCTTCTAAAATAAATAGATGCGCAGGTAAGACACCGGAGCCGGCTTGCTGGAATCAGTGTCTCAGCTGGGACTGGGTGAAAGAAAGCACTTTAGAGGCTGGGGCGCGCGAGCGTCTTGAATCGAGGTTTGAGTCCCGTTCGGCTCGTTCGCTGGCTTTAAAAGTGCTTTCTTTCTCCCCGTCTCAGCGGTGACGCTGTTTCTAGCAAGACGGCCCAAACGTTTAGTACTGTTTTGTTCGTCCGACTTGTCCTTACTCAGAGCTCGATCAATCTAGATTAAAATATTTATAGTGATTTAAAAAAATAATCAAATAGTACGAAGGTTATTTTTATACGTAAGAACATGACAGTTGAACAGAAGTTGATGCTTCGATCAATCAAGAATTTAAAATAAATCACGCACATAAAATAGCTTGTCGTGTAAAGACAATTACTGGCTATTATGCGCTCGCAGAGCGCGGCGACATAACTGACACTCCACTCGCCCAAAAGCCGAACCCTGGCAAATAAGGACTACTCAACGCTATGTGGTATTCGACTTTGGACGTGCCGGGAAGACTTTTACTACAGCACACATCGACCGCAAAAAGACAGCCGCAAGAAAAATTAAATAAAAATTAATTCGAACACAAAAATAACCAATCAGAACGTCTCCTACGGTCTGTTAGAATAAAAAGCACTTACAAATAGCGCTATACAGGGCATTCCGGGCCGATCGCTGTGGATTACACGTTGAACTCGTCGGAGATTCCTGGCACAAAGTTCGATACGGTTCAAACTCATCGGATAGTGACAAAACGTACATTTCGTAGCAAGAATACTTATCCCCAATGGTCAGGAGGAACTCTCCTTGTCACTCACATGGAAGAGAAGGCGCCGTCCGTCGTGTCTTCGGTCCGTCGAAGCTATTGGTAACAGTATGCCGAAACAAAGGAAGATCACCGGTGTGTAGGCGCTCCCGAAAGAATATCCATGGTCTTGGCGACCCGCATGTTGAAGATCGCACTTGGCACTAAGACGAAACGCACTGTGGTGATCGGAGCTCTAGAACCACCGCTCTTGCCGAGCCACTTCGCCCGATAAAAACAGTCTGCTAATCA
>JAZHYW010050780.1:0-14649 GCA_037355805.1 Ixodes ricinus | reverse complement strand
CTGGTCGGTATTGCTAACTAATAAGTCGCTGAATGTCGATCCGTCCGCAGCTTTGACGTGGAATGTAACGGGCAGGGCTGATTCTGAGACATTGCGCCTGGTTAGCCTTCTCGAAAATATGACGGTCGGTGCCGCTAATTACCAGAATGCAGCAGTCCCATATCGCCGACTACTTCAGGTGATGTTCCTCTCGTTTTCTAACAAAATGCTTTTCTAAGTTTCAAGACTTGCTACAATGTTTTAGCCGTTTTTTTTTTTTGTTTTAGATAGTTCCGCTAATTTGCTTAATTCGCAAACTTTCCGCAGTCCAACCGACTTCGAATTAACGAGGTTCTACTGTATTAGATGCGAATGGTAGAGGTCACTTTGCCATCGCAACACCAGCTCAATCTATAGCTCATCACGTGGGAGGCTAAACTGAGGGGGGGGGCACTGCAATTGGATGCTTGCAGAGCCCATGAGACCAACTCGCGTGAACCCCTGTGTTCTTCGGAACCCAGTTTGGGAATCCCTGTGTGTAGTGGTTCCTATGTCAGACCCTTGCCACCAAATCTTCACTTCTCAGAAACGACCAAAGGGAAAACAAACCGTTTCCAAAGGCGGCGGCGGCCTTGTCTGGAAACACGCTGGTCGCCGCCTGAGACGGCGGCGTCGCGGCGCTGTCAGATTTGGCTTCGGGGCGTCGGCACAGCAGTGGCGGCGGCGGCGCTTGGGAACGTAGCGGCACCTCGCACCCGGCGGCCGCCACTTCCGATTGCCGCCGGCCTGTGGACCGCCTCCTGTGCTGCGGGCTGTTGGCGCTGGCCCGCTGCTGCTGCTTCTGGCGACCACGCCGGAAACTCGGCGCGGCGTCGTCTTGGAAGCCGCACTCAGCGCGCTGCTGCTCTCCGGTCAGGTTGCCTTCGTGCCGACGTAAACGAACGAGAAACAATGAATCGGGCTGGACGGTAAAAACACCAGTCAGTGCGGAGATCAAGCTGTTTGTTTTGTGCAAGAGCAGTGACGTCGATCGACGCTGAGCTCCAATTGTCTTTGATTGAAAGGACAGTGGGTATGATCTCAATGCTAAATGCCTTAAGGTCTACCCACTATTTTTTTCAATCAGCCACTAAGAGCTCGGCATTCTGACATCACCGCAACTCTTGTGCGAGGAGCAGACAAACTTGCGCTCTGCATACATCGTTCCAGGCACTGCAGACTGGTGGCAAGGCCCTACATTCCGAAGCGACAGGTCGAGCCCTACGGCTGGCGCAGCCGCCGACAAATGCGCAATCGATTGTTCAGCGCTGAAGCTGCTCGATAAGCTATGCTTAGAGCTCGCTCTGCATTCCCGATTATCTTGTGGGTACCGCCTATTTTGGTGCTCGGTGCGCAGCGGACGTAACTGGCACATGCTACCGTTTGAAAATGCTATTTCCTGAGCTTTGGATGCGTTTCGGAAGCCTCGGGCGAGATTGTCTGCTCTCTCTCTCTGTCACGGAGTGTTTTCGATGTCTCTGAAGTAAAGCTGCTTCCTCCTGTCGCGGAAGAAACTTTGGATAACTGGCAACGCAGTCATTTCGAGCACTGGACGTGTCGAGTGTCGTTCATCGGAAGAGTAGCTTGCTCAGCGGCTCCAGTCGGCGCTAGAAAGTTGTAAGTTCTTAGAATGCTCGTTAGTGCACCTCCGTCACGATCTCCCGAGGCCGCCAAGTATGTTTCAAAGAGTAACTCCACCCGACTTCTCGTTGAAAAGAAAACAATGCAGTTAGCTTTAGTGTCGTCTAGGAAGACAACGATTCACATTAGAAGTAACAAACCCTTTTGAAAAACTGTGCACTATCTAAATGGCTTCTGACGCCAATCATCCAAGGCCACCAAACTTTGGGCTTGTGTCCTCAGCACATATCGAAATGCAGTGCCGTATCGAGGTTCAACGTGAGCTCGGGTTCAACCACCAGCTTCGCAGAGGGAAGGCGGTACTGAAGACGTGGCAACCACCAGTGTTGCTTGATGTGTGTTTTTTTTTTTAAGAGTCTAATCCAGCTAAATGTTGTAGTAAAGTGGTCAACAAAAGTTCTGACGTGCACTGCAGTCAACCAAGATCGAGATCGTTCCGGTGGTTCAACATGTGGCACGGCCAATACTTTGCTGACCTACGTCGGATGAATCGCAACTCCTTGTCTCGTTTCGCCTTCGCGAGGCCAAGCCTAGAGGCACCGCAGTAAGAGTTCTTTGAGATCTAGAGGGCCCGAGAATCCCTGTTCTTAGCTGTAGCTATTTAGTGGCCCTGTAGTCGCAGACAAAATGAGGACGGCAGGGCGTCTGTTTCAAACGCTTGGCCTTCAGCATGCGCTCGTTGCCTTCCACCATGCTTCTCGGCTGCGCGTGCACGCTCCAGACCCACAAGAGGTCGAAGTGCTGTCAAAGGTAGAAGGCTCGCGCTGGAGGTGGGACGACGCGACACTCCTCCGCGCCGTTCTCGTCGTGTCGGCTACCATAGGAAACAAAATGGCGGCGTCCACCAGGGTGTCAGGGAATGGAGAGTCGACACTCAGTCTAAGCGTAGTCAGGGTCCTTCAATACGCTACTGGTCAAGAAACTTCGGCCAAAGTTTCGTATGGGGTCAAGAACTCTTGCCGGAAATGCCACTGTACCGGAGGGGGCATTTTCGTACGGCCCCCGCCCTCGGCGAGTTACCCCAAATTTGTGATTACGAATAGTTTTCGAAAAACAATTTCTCGTACACCAACATTTTTCTATGTCTGTGATTGATCACTGTAAGCGAAGCACCGGTCATTCCCTATTAATATCTAAAAACAAAACTAATAAATAAGCTTATTTTGTTTGTTTCCAAACAAAATAGGTGTTTTTGCAAGCAATAAAGAGCCAGACAATTGAGTGTACGAGTTCACAGTGCCTCTGCTCGATGGAGCTACTTGCAGCGTAGAAGTTTGACGGCAAGAGCGGTACTGAGGATTCGTTTTGAGTCAAGGAGGAGGAATGAGTTTGAGACGCCGTCCTGTCTATTTTCCGTCTCTTCTACGTTTTGATTGTTTCTTCTCTACCCCACTCTCAGGTTAATCCAACATAGTTAATATTCACCAGCTCACCTGCACCCTTGCAATATTTTCTAGGAATGAAGAATGATATTACAGTAAACTTTCGTTAATTCGACCTCAACGGGACCTTGAAATTTGGTTGAATTATCCGAATGATCGAATCTGAAACAAGGACAGAAAACGGCTGAAATTAAACTTCCCTTTATTGTCCAGAGCGCGCGCTGGCTCGTGCGCGCACCGACCACGTGCTAGTGTCTCCGCGCTGCTCACCGTCAGATTGGTTGCGCTGGCTCGTGTCATTCGCTAAGGTCCATCTCAACGGCGTGGAGGAGCAGGCGCCTGCTTGCGGCACGTTCAGCTTTTGCAGCAAAGGGCCTGTGTTCTCGCCTTACGTTGGTGGTTTTTCTGCCGTGGTGCCGCACAATGTGAAGCCCGCGCCACTCGGGGACGAATTATCCGATACAGAGTCTTCCCAAGTTCGAACTATCAAACTTTTCCTCTCATAGAAATGTACCGGCGCTCGCCGGGACTTTTGATACACCATCGAATTAAACAAAAAGTTGAATTAACCGAGGTTGAACTAACGAAAGTTTACTGTGTATTTTGAAGAATGTTACGGATAAGGAAGTTTGATCAGTGAGTCGAGTGCATACGAGCTGGTGACTCTTACTTTAGGGGGGCACTGCAAGGAAAAAGCTTTCGCCAAGTTGTTGAAATATGCAATATTTACGTATCCACCGAGATCTAGAGAGTATTCCCAGAAAGTTTCATTTGTTTACACTGCATAGTTATTTTTTTTATTAATTATTCTCAGTCCACCCATGCTAGAGAAAAGGTAGAGGCTCGAGCACTTTGAACAAGTTTCTCTCCGTTCCACTTTTTGGAATAAATTTCACTTAATATATCTATCGCTTCAGTATGAAGCTATCGACACTTAATATTTGCGGCTTATATGCCAAAATTTTATGGAGCCGAGTTACTAACAACTTAGATTTTGCATTTTCATATTCCTCTATTATGAGAAATTGTAATTTGCAAAACTCTGTAAATGTGGAGAAAAAAGTCAGCAGAACCCATCCTTTGGGAATGATTATCTACGTTAATGCGAATAGCATCAAACGGTGCGGAGTTATGCGCTGTTCGTCAGGTGGCCGGCACACTCTAGATATGCCAGCCCACTCTTGAGGCGATTCTAAATTTGTTGACACTTTAACAGCCCTGCGCACGATCTCCGCAGCCCAGCACGTGCCTTTGTGTCACTTAGGAGAGGCGAGCAAAGCACGCGCCATACGCACAAACACTCAAAATGGTACCGACCAGACTTTCTGGCGTCTCAGCTAGTCTCAACCAACGGTACTCTAAATGGTTGTTTATATCTTTACCATGGGACGCGCGTTCAGCGCTGTCACAGTTCCGGTGCGCGCGTTCCATGCACGAGGGCTTATTCCGCTCTCGCGAGGCTGAGCACGGCCGCTACATCACCCTCTCCCGAGCGCGGGAGAGGGTGAGCTAGCGGCCGTGCTCAGCCTCACGAGCGCGGAATGAGCCCTTGTGCATGGAACGCGCGCGCACCGGCTGTGGCAACGCTGTAAAGCGCGTCCTATGGTAAAGATATAAACAACCGTTTAGAGTGCGTTGAATGACTGCCTTCATAGCTCTGTGGTTAGCGAGTCTGCCTGCTGATCAAAGGGTCAATCGGTTCGAATCCCAGCCGACCGCCGGTCTTTTTTATTTATTTATCGACCGCGGGCGTAAGAGGTTAGATAGCCAGATAGATAGATAGATAGATACATACCGTATTTACTCGCACAATGAACGCACTCGCGTAATGAACGCACCCCCAAGTCGGCTCTCAAAATTTCGACTTTTTTTTCCCTCGCGTAATAAACGCACCGCCAACTCGGACGTCAAAATTTTGACCCCTCCCCTCCTACGCCGAAATGAATGCTCTTTTCTATCCTGGTGCAGTGAGGTGGTGAATGCATGGGCAAGCGTGGGCGAACAAAACACCTTGCAAAAGGCGTTAAAAAAAAAAATCCAGCGGAAGCAAAAAAAAAACATGGAAGAGGAGCTTTTTTTTTTTTTCTTTTTGCACAGCGCAGTCTGGACTTTGGGTCGCGCGCCTCGCGGAAGGAGATAAGAAAAAGAAGCGGAGAAGTTCTCGCCTAAGCGAAGCAAAACAGCTTGCGAAAGGCGGCAGGCAAAAAAAAAAAACGGAACCAAAAGAAAAAAAAACATAAAAAGGAGCTTTCTTTTTTCTTCCTTTTTGTGCCTGGCGCTGTTTAGTTTCGGGGTTGCGCGTCGCGCGCAAGGAGATAAGAAGAAAAGCCCCGGCTAAGCAAAGCAAAACAGCTTGCGAAAGGCGGGAAAAAAAAGTCCACGGAACCAAGAAAAAAAAGAAGGCCGAGGCTACATCCACGCGCGGGGACGTAGCCAGGTCGGGAGTAGAGCACTATATAGCTCCTTCGGAGCAGAGTAGCGCAATCTAGAACGCCGTCTCTCGGCGACTAGCGGCGAACGCCCGGAGGTTCCAACTCCGGTCAGAAATGCATGGGGAACGTGAGAAAATCGTTGTTTCTTCAATGTTGTGGAGATGTACGGAACGACAATAGTTTTTGACATAATAAAGGAACATTTTAGAATCATTTGCGCTGAGTTGTGTGCCAAGTAAGGACGTAATTTGTTTTTAAAAATTGCACGAGCGGCATCATGCAGCAGACGACGCGGCGACGTCACAGCATCCACGTGACCCGCTCCGGCCAACCCAAAGAGCCCATCTCCGCTGCGTGCAAAAATCGTCTGCTTCAAACGCCATTGCCTTGGAAATTGCCTTCTCAAAATTTGCACACGCATCCGATATTATTAAAACTTTGATAAAGTGTTTAGTGCTTTACCAACTTCACGACAGACTAGTTTTGAAAAGTGTGAACTCGCCGTTTATTTTTTAATTAGCCGTGTTGCGTCGATCTCCATGTATTCTCCCATAGGGCGGGCCGCCTCCTGGAACCCTGAGTACCACGTGACTCGCGCCGAGCTGCTCTGTCGGCCATGTTGTCGGCAAAACACGCGGATCAAAGGATTGCGCTACTCTGCTCCGTAGGAGCTATATAGTGCTCTAGTCGGGAGGAGATAAGGCTCCATCCACGCAAAAGGTCACGTGACTTAGAATATAAAGAGATAATTTGTTTTTTTGTGCATATTATGCTTTCTTATAAGTAAATATAGGATATAAAAATAAGGACGTTACATTTTATTGTTGTTTTAAAGTTAATATGTCACGTGACCTTACAAATTCTTAGACAATTTATCAATTTTTTACTGTTTCCTAAGACTAATAGCAAATATGTTGTGTCATAAAAATAGTATCAATAGATATCTTTATAGTTATGTTGTCCAGGAGTCACACACTCGTGCAGGCGGCGGGCGTGCCATCCGTGCGTGCGGGTGAGCAGCCGAGCAGCTAGTGGTGCGGGCTTGATCGGCTTGTTGCGGGTGCGGCCTCCGGGCCTTCGCCCATGTATGCATCGCTGCCGAGGCGAGGCGGTGAGGCTTCGTCGTGCGTGTGGTTGGCTTGGTTCGAGGCGTTTTAATCTGAGCTTACGTGCATCGAAGGGGACAAGTGCGAGCCCACCGCTCCGTACGTTTTTGACTTGCGCGCACGCTCGCAGTCCCACGAAAATCGTGAGAGATGGGAAAACATGCATAAAGTGCGAAACACATGTACGACGAAACCGTCCGATCCGACGTCCGACCACGCAATACGACGGTCGGAGGCGAGGTTTTCAACGCTCGCCGGTGCTACGTAAACCCTCGCCCTTCAAGGTCATTCCGGCAGTCCGCACGTCGGATCAGACGGTTTCGTCGGACATGTGTTTCGCGCTTTAGTCCCAGTAATAACAAACATACCGAGAGCATTCAATCGAGAAAACTAGGTAAAAGATTCCAGAAACAGTTTATTCCATGACAAATAAAACAGTAGCCGACGCACACATGCCACTCGTCCACGAGATCACCGACGAACACGAAGCCCTTCTTGCGGCAGAACTCTGCGGTGCATTCACGTCTCTGTACCGATCATTACGTTGACACTCCAACGAAGAGAACTTGTTCTCCCGACTCGGAAGGACGGAAGAAAAGGCGATCTGCGTCGTCGGATTGCGCTCCAAAATCTGAGCGGCCAGCCGACGGTACTTGTCAACGTACGCGCTGGCACGAACGCTGGTGTTGTTTGTGCCAAAATCGAGCAGGGCGTCAGACACCTTGGAAAGCAAATTGCCTCGATCCTAATGCCACTAAACGCCCGCACTTCGACAGCCACCCGGTTATTCGAACAGCAGTCCGCGCACGGCAGGGAACGCAAGGAGCAGCGGCCGCCGAGCACATGGCAAAACAATGGCAGGCAAGACCGTAGGTTGATTGGTTGATTCCTGCGTGGACGGGGAGAAGACGGGAGGAAAACTGCCTCCGTCCACGCAGGAAGTGACGTAGCGCGCCGGAAGTGACGTAGTGCGTGGATGGAGCCTTATCTCCTCCCGACGTGGCTACATCCCCGCGCGTGGATGTAGACACTCCACGCGCGGTTTTTTTTCTCTTTTTTTATACACACCGCAGTTTGGTTTTGAGGTCGCGCGCAAGGAAATAAGAAAGAAAAGCGGAGCGGAAAGAAAGAAATGCGCAAGAAAGAAAACATGGAGAGGAGCTTTTTTGCGCATCGCAGTTTGGTTTTCGAGCCGCGCGCCGCTGCGCAAAGGGATAACGAAGTTACGTCGATGTTTTCGGGATAAAAGGGCCGTTCATTATGCGAGTAAATACGGACGCAAAAATCTTACCCCGCGTAATGAACGCACCCCCAACTTTGCATCGATTTTTCGGGAAAAAAGTGCGTTCATTATGCTTGAGTAAATACGGTAGACGAAAAGTGCGTGAAGTAGCCAAAGAATGCTATTCGCATTAAAAAACTTTCAGCCTTTCCACTCTGGCGAAGAAGGAAGAGCAGTGGAGCTGTAGCTTCAGTTCTCGGCGTTAGCTTTCCAGGCGAGCGATCTGCTCGTCTTTCACAAGGGAATCCGAAGTGCTCGACGCAGTGGAACTTCAGGCAATAGCGGCCTCGCGGTGGTTGCGGAACCGTTTGCGCTGCTGCGCACATCGCTCCACGTTCCGTTCCCGCTCTTCTTCCTCCGAAGAAATGTTGCCGCCATCTATGAGCGACGGCGGCAACCAGTTGTCTGGTTGCCGCGATCTATGAGCGACGGCGGCAAGCAGACAACCGCCAAACACTACACTCTGGACAGCTACTGCCATCTATGAGCGACGGCGGCAACCAGAGTATTGTGTCGACCACGGGTGTCGACGCTTGTTTGGTACCGGTCACAATCCTGGGGAAACTAGCCCTTAACAACTCCGCTGTAAAAATTATTTTTTCATTAATTGTTTTAGCTGAAAAATGCATATTTTGTGAAATTTATTCTTACAGCAACTGGCAACAGGTATGCCAGTATGCATTCTACCAGAAATGTATGTGGTTATCAACACCATTTCTCATTGGTGAATTCATTGAGCAGATTCCATGCCAAGCTATGCTTTTACTTCATTCTGGGGTTATAGTACCTTATAAAATTGGTTTACTGGGCTGGAACTTCGCATGCCCCCTTCAATATGGCTACAAACACCACCTGCATATTTCCCACCGATTGAGTGAGCGGTTCAAGAGTTGACATTCCCAAGCAGTGTCCTCCATTAACGAGGAACGCCGTCAGTGCGACTACGCGTCACCGCGTTCCACTGGTGGTTCGTTCAGAGCGTGGTCGAAATTGCGATACCACTTTCAGGTTGCCAGACTCCCCGCAGTGCTGGATAGACCGGTGGCTCTTAGCCACCTCGTTGACACCAGTGACGCGTGTGGTCGTGTACCAAGCTCTCCCTGTAGCATCATGAAGAAGTTTTGTGACCGGTAGCGTATTGAAGGACTCTGGGGTAGCTTATTTAATGAGCACGATGACAGCGTACCTATGCTTATTCACTGACCGACAGCTTGCACCGACTCACCCAGATCCGCATAAGGGTCGTTCTTGCGCCCGAGGGCCTCAAGATTCGGGGTCGAAGCGTTGCGCGTGAGAGCCGCCCCCGCCGGGCCCCGGGGCACCTCCGGGGGCCGAGGGCACCAGAGGGCACCCAGGTGCTGCCCGGGAAAGAGGGTGTCCCAGGTGCCCGGCATGGTGTCGTGCATCCCGGAGGCGGACGCACGACGCCTGGCTGGCCACATTGAAGGCCGACACGCTGTTCGGGATCCCACCCTGCTTGTGCTGCGGGAGGAAAGCGCACAGATGCGTTCGCACGAATGAGGATGGGGCACTCAAAACGATGTTCGTTTCCCAAAACAATGTCAGAGTGAAGCCAGGGACGGCGAACTTCCTAATGTTAAACCATCACCAGCTTGTCTTGCCCCTAACTTTTGTTCCCAAAGATGTTTTAATGCGGGACGTATTTTATCAACCGAATTCCACACAAATTTCGTTGAAAAAAACCGTCATGTTGCAGCGTTATGTTCCAGCATCAAATTTCACACAAAGTCAGGTATAAAGTATATAAGACCATAAGGCCCATGGGGCTGACACCACAAGGCCCATAGGGCTGACAGGAGATACCATGAGACCATGACTTCGGAGTTTAAATTACACCGTAACGTGACCTCTTATAGATCGCATGACGTTACACATACACAACCAGTGCCCAGCTCACTGCCCGGACAGGTCACGTATGTGACAGAATGACCCCCTACTCCTCCCCCAACTAACCTGTTCTTGACTTCTGGCAGCCGTATCTAGCACGGGACAGAAACAAGCTTAACTCAACATTGAAACAACCTTGACTGCCCACGCTTTCCTTCAGCATAGCCCAGCCGTAGAAGACACAAGTTTCCAGAGGTGTAGACATGACGAGAATGTCGGAAATGAAACGAACCTGAGGCGTGTTCCCGGCGCTGAGGCTGCTGTTGGCCCAACCCGCGGCAACAGACGTCGCCGAGCTTGCGGTCCCGAAGGGGTCGAAAGGGTCGTCCCCCTTGGCAGCCCCGGAGGGGGACTTGGCCTCCAGGAGGTTCACCGTGGGGACGGTGGCGCCTTTCCCCGCGAAGGGTCGAAGGCCGGAGCTCCCGAGAGGTCGCCAATCAACGGCTGCTGCGTCGGCTGTAAAAAAATTGAGGCGCTCCTTCGATCTACCGTTCAAACGTAGCACGGATTGTACCTGGACGGTGTCGCGGCCCGACATCACGCGACCCGGCGTCACATTACGCCACGACTTGACACGACGACGCTACTACATCCGATGACGCCATCACGTTGTGAAAGAGTCTGATGCAGTGCTCGTGCAATGCTCTTTCTGTTACAGCAGCATGTTACAATGTGGGTTCTCAAACTGGGTTCTCAGGAACCGGTTCCCTAGAGCACCGTCACAGGTTTCTCAACCGTCTCTCCTCCAAGCAAAGCATTTTTTCCAGTTCAAACACTCCTTTTAGCAGGTCTGCGCCAGTCACTGGTGCATAACCATTAGCCAAACTATCCTCAGTGTCTGTATTGTCGTTTACGAGGTACGTAACCTTCCGCGCCACCTTAAACGGGTCGACGACGAGATGGGGATGGGTCCCTGAACCGCGACCGAGACAAATGGGGGTTCCTCGAGCTTAAAGCCACACAATACATTTCGTGTCGAAAGGGGATACAGAAGAGAGAGAATGCGGAAAGGGGGCAGGAAGCGACGGTTACAACGCACCCCGTGATTGACGAGGAGGTCGAAGTTGGACGTGGGACGCGACCCGGCGGAGCGCCGGTCGAGGGTGACGAACCGAGCAGGTCGTCCACCGTGCTCTCCAGGCGGTCTGCAGGTGCTCCGTCGTCCATCGAGAAGCTCGCTAAGTTCAGCAGGTCCACCTCCTTGGCCCGGGGCGGGCGCCGCGCCATTCCGTCGGCGGCCGCCGGAGCTGCCGCCTCCAGCCGGTCCTTGGTGCCTTCGCCCAACAAGTTCTGCACAGTACACGACGACGTTCTTACGCTCAGTGTCGATGTCTTTGTGCAACGTCTAATCGAACGGCGCCGCACCGTTCGTAGCCTCGATGGCGCAAAGGAGAGCTGCGGCAAGTGGTTCTGCTAGCACCGTCGAAGCTACGGACGACACGGCACCATTTAATCTCGAACCACTATTTGCACGCCCCTCATGTCAAAGCCAGCATAGTTTCTGTGGCACGGACAAATTAATCCGCAGATTTTCACCACAGCATGCAAAGAGGTGATGGTGACAGCTGTTATTTTACAATGTTAAGCACACTTTTATGCACATTCTCTCCTTATCTGCTCCAGTGGTTCTCAAACGGGAGGTCTGCAAACCCTGCGGGGGTATGCGAAGGTATTCTAGGGGTCCGCATAAGCCCTGCCTCATGAGTCAGGCCCGTCAATAAAGTTGTCTTTTTTAGATTGAGAAGAAACATTTCAATTTTCGGGTGAGTTTTCTCGTGTGTATGTCAATGAGAGAAGTCTCCTTCAGAACACTAGCCTTTAGTTATATCTATTTATTAAATCATTACCATAACTAACCTATACCTTTCCCTTCCCCTAACCATGAACAGAGTCCTCTATCATGGAGCGCCGACCCAAAGGCAGTCCACGAAACATAAATGGCTAAGAACCACTGATCTACTTGATTACGCACAACACGGCCTAGCGGTCACTTAAGTATGTAGGAAGGAAAGCACACTGCATACAAGATTCAGATTTTCTGCTAAAAACTAAAGCGATACGGGTACTGTCACAGTGGTGGCTTGCTTTACATCTCATAGTACAAGCAAACAGAGTTCTCAATAAAACTTACCTCGGCCGAGCGTGATCGGGCTGACGGCGTCCCCTTCCGAGCGCTGCGGAGACGTCTCCCTGCTCGGCAGGCTGGGGGTGGCAGGAGGGGGAGGCCGGGGAGGAACGTTCCTCGAGAAGTGGCCTGCGGAAGCGACGGAGCATCAGGGGCCGCCACGTGGCTGGCGTCCACACCAGACAGTTAATTAAAAAGGCTCGAGGTACACCTAAGCACTTTTTATGAGTTGTGAATGCGAAAGCCGCGCACCGCTCTTCGCTCCCTCCCTTAATCTGCGGCGTACAACGCGCTCACCTTGGGCATGGAACGGTGGAGCCGCTGCCTCGCAGACACTCTGCGCCATCGGGTGAGCGATTGTTCAAACTGTCGTGTGCCTTGTGGCGCGAGGAAGCAACAGCAGCAACATAGTTCTCCAGCAGAACAAACCCCTTGGTTTATTCCATGCGCCGTATATATCGCCACGTGCTGTACAACCGATTAGAGGCGAGCGAACGCGGTGATCAGTGATAACAGAACAGTGATATGGCTAGCTTTGCGTGTGGTTTCAATAAGGTGCCGTTTTCCATGGTTTCAAAGCTGCTTGACGTCAGTTAATGCTTTAACATTAAAAAAGGACGACATCCAATAAAGCTCTAATTAAGAACCCTACGTTTCGAAGCCTACTCAAATCTTCTCCAGGGGTGACTGTGGCGATGGCAGGGCATTAGAGGAATACTGAAGTGAAATTTGGATTTCGCAAGACAAGGCCGCAGACACATTGAATGGGACGCTATGAACTCCAAAACATCACTCATACATTGACATCCTCAAACAAAGGGCCATACTTTTGGAAAAGAAAGGCGCGATGAAGCGAGGGCTACAATGTCATTGTCCCCATGGAAAATGTGAAAATGAGGGTAAGTGGCCTCGCTTCTCTCCTCTTCACTTCGGTTCACCAGCTTGACGGGACGTAGCAAGGAGGAAAGGGAATGAGAATCGTGACATGACTTGTCTCGTCGGCCAGTGTTCAACTGTGCAATTCTTTTTAAAAAATACGGCAATCCGTTAGAGATATTGCTGTATGAGTGAGGTTTTGGGGTTGGCAGCATCCCGCCTATCCGTCCAGCCTTGTTTTGTGAGCTCGAAATTTCAGTTCAGCATCCCTTTAGAGGGCCCATGAAACGAATTTTCGGTTGGGATAAATCATTTTAAATTGGGGCTTTACTAATAGCACATCGTTCAGTGGGCCAAAAAGAAAAAAAATTACACCATCTTCCCGAGGGGAACCATGGGAGTGATGCGGAGCATCGTGTTGGTTCCGAGGAAAGAGCCAGTTGCATGCTGACGTCGAGAGATGGCGCCACCGACTGCCCTAGCGTCACCCCCTACACGAGCCTTCGTCGCGGCCCGCGGCAGAGAAAGCTTGAAACGCTCGCCGCTCGCCGTTTATTTTTTTCACACTTGAAGGAGAGGAGACTAGAGGAGGAGAGTTGCGCGTGAGGTGTGAGTAGAAGTGAATGCACGCGCAGTGCACGCAGCTGGTAGAGAGAGAGGCGGAGAGAGTAACGCGCAGCTGTTGGAGAGAGGGAAGGAGGAGAGTTGCGCGTGCGCACTGTGAGTGCGGACTACAAGGCCGCGGGACATAGACCCGAGCAAGAGATGCTCCGCATCTAAAAGGTAGAAAGTCAAAAGCCCTGACTTTCAGTGCAAAAAATTACACCATCTTCCCGAGGGGAACCGTGGGGTGATGCGGAGCATCGCGGATCGTAATTAATTCATTCCCTTCTTGACGGATTTTTTTGGCCGGCCGGATTTGGGCTGCGCGCGGACGCGAGCGGCCGAGAAACGCTAGCAGATGACAGCCGCAGAGTTGCGGGGAAAGCCCACCCCACTGGAAAGCCCTGGCGTGGCGCTGCAACCCGCGCGCCCAAAACTATCCTCCTTTCACTCCTCGAAGAGAACGCGCGCAGCGCGCTACCGCTGCTTATATTCACACTTGAAGGAGAGGAGACTAGAGGAGGAGAGTGTGCGCATGCACGCGCGGTGTGAGTAGAGCGAACCGAACGCGAAGTGCACGCAGCTGGTAGAGAGATAGAGCGGAGAGAGTAACGCGCAGCTGTTGGAGAGAGGGAAGGAGGAGAGTTGCGTATGCGTAGTGTGAGTGCGGACGACGCCGACGCCGCGGGACATAGACCCGAGCAAGAGATGCTCCGCATCTAAAATTTGAAAACACAGCGGACTCTTTCGTACCTCCTGCCCTTCGTAAGCTCTCTGCCTTTTCACTGTGATACCTCCACGGTCCCAAAAGCGTGTCATCGGGTCCAAACGCACGTCACACGAAACCGGACCTCACTTATTCCCTTCAACCCTAAGCTGACATTGTGGTGGAAGCTACACGCTTGCTGGACCAATCAGCCGCCTCCCTTTCATCACCTGACCTCATTCTCTGCACGTGGGTATGCGCAAAGGAGCGTGATCACATGGCAAGTGTTGCTGGCCCAACGAGCACGTAGCTTCCACAGCACTGTCAGCTTCGGGATGAACAGGTTGGGAACGCAACTTTTGTCTGAATTTTGGAGCGACGGGCTAATCTTCGAGGGGAACAATGGCTCTGTCCGGGTACACAAACCAGATTGCGAGGCAAGAGGGCCTCCCTCTCTTTCGTCTTCTTGAATTGTTTGGTGGAATGCACGATTTATGAGTAGGAGGAAAGCTAAAGAGGAAAAAGCTGGAAAAGCGTTTCATGACCCTTTAAGGAGCAGCATCTTCGTTT